>NW_021025248.1:268713-341429 GCF_004153795.1 Camellia sinensis
ATCAAAAAAAAATATCTAGAGGAAAGGGGGAGCCACGTGAGAGAGGGAGAGATAGAGAACTCAAGGAGAAGAAGGAAGGAAGAGCTTGAGAATGAAGAGGAAAGATGGGGAAATTGATGGAATTACTTCAAGAGATTGGCTCTAGGTATGTGAAATCAACTTAACCCTTAAGATTGATCTGTTACTAGTTTAAATTCATGATCTCAAATGAAGAGAAACCACCTAATTGAGTTGGGGTTGATAGATATAAGTTTAGATGAACTCTTTTCATGAATTGAACCTTGATTCCTTAAGAGTTGGTTAATTGAAGAATTAAAGTCATTATATTTGTTTATTTTCAGGTTATGATGTTTGATGGAGAATAATAATGTGAAATTGGTCATGTATTAAAGGGTTTTGGGCTTTGATTTACATGTAATTAAGGTTTGATTTTGAAAATGAGAAGTCCCAAATTTTCAGCCATTTTCGGACTGCAAACTATCCAGGGCCGCACGTGCGGCACTGTTTCCCCGCACGTGCGGAGACAGTTCTGTCCAGCCAACTTTGAACAAGCATATCGTTTGCATCCGGACTCCGTTTTGAGTGATTCTTGAGCCTAAAATCAAGCCTCGGAAGTCTAGTTTCCAATGGTGGTGGTCTCACTCCCAAATTCTAAATACAAAAATAGTTATGCCCAAATTAATGACGACTGTTCACTTTCTGTTTACCGGTTTGTACCGTTTCTTCGTCTGAACCTCTCTCCTATCGATTCCTCCTATCTTATGAGGCATGGATTATAACCTATGGAGGATAATGAGTCTAGAACCACCATAGCTATTGAGTGAAGAATAAAAAGAGATTGGTTTATTCTCATAATCTGTTATATGCATTGTGTTTGTAGGTCAAGACGAGGACATCGTTCCACCGCTATCAGAGACCTACCGCTGTGAGTAGTACTATAGTCGCACGTCAAGTATTGTTAATGATTCTCATTGTTAACATTCTGTCCCTTGCAAGTAATTAAGTTAACAATATGTTGATTGGAAAATCTAGAGGCATTATTGAGCAGTCCATTCTGTTTACTGTTGACAATGAATACTAACTTTCTGTTATTTGCAAGATAGCTATAGTGATTCATGATGAACAAATAGAACGTATGAGCATTATGGAACTATGGTATTCCGGTATCTCTGGAATCATTCAATCGGTAAAATGGTTTTACCTTTCGTTAATAATTATCAAAAACGTTCTGTTAAACTTAAGTTAACTGCATTAACTCATGTGAATGATGCAATGGTTACCATTATACTCTGTTAATTGCAGGTCAACCATGTTAACATATATGAACGATTAGACAAAGGTGTATGTTACTGATTAATAGCTCAAGTGAACCATGTCATTTCTTAATGAATAAAGAGAATTTATCCTTCTCTTAGTATGGGAACACAAACCTCGGTTTTTACCGGGGCACCCTTTTCGACCATTCGACCTAGTCCCACTGGAGATCTTCTCCCAGAGGGATTCTACCTCAAGGTCACCCTTCTTTGCTTCTATCACTCGGTTCACAAGTGTGGGTTGTGCAACTACCAAAAACAAGATTGTAGACTCAACAGACTCGCCAAGATATAAGTCAAACACTCCAATAGCACCCAACATCTCCCATTTCTAGATGGCAATACTAGCTGCAGTACTAATGGATTTCCTACTCAAAGGAGACCTACCGCTGTGAGTAGTAGTACTATAGTCGCACGTTCAAGTATTGTTAATGATTCTCATTGTTAACATTCTGTCCCTTGCAAGTAATTAAGTTAACAATATGTTGATTGGAAAATCTAGAGGCATTATTGAGCAGTCCATTCTGTTTACTGTTGACAATGAATACTAACTTTCTGTTATTTGCAAGATAGCTATAGTGATTCATGATGAACAAATAGAACGTATGAGCATTATGGAACTATGGTATTCCGGTATCTCTGGAATCATTCAATCGGTAAAATGTGTTTACCTTTCGTTAATAATTATCAAAAACGTTCTGTTAAACTTAAGTTAACTGCATTAACTCATGTGAATGATGCAATGGTTACCATTAGTACTCTGTTAATTGCAGGTCAACCATGTTAACATATATGAACGATTAGACAAAGGTGTATGTTACTGATTAATAGCTCAAGTGAACCATGTCATTTCTTAATGAATAAAGAGAATTTGTGTTCATCTTCGAAGAATCAGAATAATTGGAAAGTTATGTGAATCCATATGAATTTGAAGTTATTTTGTTGTGTTACATATGAACTCGAAGTTATTCAGAATCTACGACATGAATGCAAAAGTTGAACATCATTATGTGACCCACATAAGAATGTGAATTATTCTATTTTGTTAAGCGCACGGTAATGACATGATATACCAAGAAATGCCCTATTTTATGATATGTTACGCTATGAATTAATGAATGATTATCCATATATGTAAAAGTATTCATGGCAATCCTTAGTACAAGGCCCTTACCCGGGGGTAATAATACCGTGGTCTTATGGCCCTTGCCCGGGGGTAATAATACCGTGGTTCAAGTATGTTACAAGATATCTCTTGCCACCGACGGTCTTGTACGGGTGGATTATGTTTTACCATCGACGGTCTTGTACGGATGGTACCACCGACGGTCTTGTACGGGTGGGTTATGATCAAGCATGAACTCTGATTTCTGTTTCTGATTCAAGCATAAGTAAGAATATGTATGAATATGTTTCTATTTATCTGTTCCGTTTATGCTATGTTATATCATGATAGGAATTGATCGGTCTTTAAGACCTAATGATTTCTGGTATGGAACAAAGTGTTGTACGGAACTAAGTGTTGCAATGCGAGTCACCTCTAGAATCCGTACGAGCCACCTCTTGAGTCCATACATATGTTCAAGGGCTATATGCCAACATGTGTAAAAGCTCAATGTTAATATGTTCAAGGGCTATCGCCAATCCATTCAAAGGCTTAAAGCTATTATGTTTCAAGATTGGGCCTAAGGCCGTTCTGGAATTAGTACAGAATCAGATTAATTATATGATCTCCGCATTTACATACGCATTGATATGTATTATGATTAAGTTGAATATTGAATCATTTATATACTATTATTCACTGAGCTTCGCTCACTTTGTGTTATGTCTGTTCTGTAGGTAATTATTTTGGGAGTCCGTCTTAACCCTTGATGCTCACCCTTCAATTGTCAACCTCAGTATGCCCAGACTCCCAGACCAAGCCCATGCATTTATGTGAAGTTTTGTTAAGATTTTGGCTTGCACTTTAATTATTTACTTAAGGTTAAATGGTATATATATACCCCCTTTCTTTACCAATGTACGGATATACGCTCATTTATATGTATGGGTATGTATATAGATAAATGGCTCTCACGTATGTGATCCTGGCATGTTAGTTTTAGCTCAATGGATGTTATTCTATGTTACTTTGTAATATTAAATGCTTCCGTTCAAGCCCCGTATATTATGTATATCAGGTCATGTGTCCGTATCTGCATAGGTCATGCCCGAACTTTTAGGGGCAAGTTTGGGGCGTGACACCTCGTGCAAACGATATAAAAGCATAACAAGGGATATAATCCAAACCCACTCACTTAAGAGAACGAAATATAACCGATGAATAGTTTTAACCTACAACCCAAAATAGGGGAGGTATTAACCGACGACGGTTTGAGCCATCAACCCGAGAAAGCGACAGTATCGTCATCCTGAAAAAGGGCCAATATTAACCGAGTTGTTTGAACCTATAACCCAAAAGAGGGGGCTAACATTAACTAATGAAAAAGGTTGTAATCAAATGTTGATGTGAATATATTGTGGCCAAGCAATGCAACAGTGATAGTTGTAATCATGCAAATGATATGCTAATGCAATTGAAAGTTGGGTTCTTTTTTTCTTTTTTTTCTTTTTTTTGAAAATGCATGATTTATGTAATGCAAGACGTAATATATGGTGAGGCAAGTCTCATGCAAATCAAGCAAACAAAGGGGTACAATCCAAACACACTTACATAAGAGAATGAAATGTAACTGATGCATAGTTTGAACCTACAACCCAAAACAAGGGAGGTATTAACTGAAGGTGGTTTGAACCAATAACCCAAGAAAGGGATAGTATCGTCATCCCGTAGAGGGGCCAGCATTAACCGATGGAAAAAGTTATAATCAAATGTTGAAGTGAATAGATTGTAGCCATGCATGACAAATGTAATAGATAGTGCAAGTGTGATGGTGAATGCAAAAACACGAAAGAGCAATGTGAGACATATAATATGCAATGATATGATGGATGCACAACAATAACATAATGGATGCACAATAGATGAATACACAAATGATTTTTTTTTTTTCTTTTTCAAAATCTTCTTCTTTTTTTTTGTTTTTGATTTTTGAGTTTGTTTTTTTCTCGAAAAATTTCTTTTTGATTTTTTTTTCGTTTTCAAAATTTTCTTCTTCTTTTTTTTTTCACTTTATATACATACCATATATACATATACGGATACAAACTATATACAAAATATGTATCACGTATATATACATATACATATGGATACATGGATACATACATATACATGGACACAGACATACTGCTACAGATACTTAGACATATACATATGAAATATATACAAATATATTCTCTCTCTCTCTCTCTCTCTCTCTCTCTCTCTCTCTCTCTCTACCTCGTTCGTCTTCGTCGAGCATTGTGTCTGGCACGCGATTTCAACAATCACGGCACGCCTAACCGACAACAGCTAGACCGGCCTCAATAGTCAAAGATTGCCTTGGAAATCCTTGTTTCTTGGCTTCTTCTTCTTCTCTTCCAATTTCTTTTTTTTTTTTTTATCAGCAAAGAAAAAACTTTATTGATGAAGAACACATACATTAAACTGAGGCCTGCGAGAGAGACAGAGCAAAAAGCTGCAAACTCCCCCAGCTATTACTCTGCAAATTTTCTCTTTGGCATTATACTCCTCCTGACATGGCCTCTTCTCGCTGTCCTCTCACTCTTTTCCCTGATTTAAACGATTCCCCGATTGAGATTACTATCACCTTTGAGCATCAACAGAGTGCCCCTACCCCTGCCCCTATTCTTAGCTTTCTTGTGCTTTCAGTCGAGCAACTGATGGCAACACAATCTGCAATCAATGCCAATCATTATACATTGAATTCCTGTGTGAAGACTGTGACCGTGGTCTCTAATTTGTCCTACCAGCTACAGAACAGGACAACTGAGGTACATTGATTAAACGCACAACACTCGCTGCTCCAGAGTATGTACAAGGATGCGCAAGTAGAGATTAGCAATCTAAAAAAGTAAAACAAGGAGCTAAAACGGCAAGCGGCCTCCGTTGGTCAATTTGGAGTTCCTTCATACTTCTCATTTGAGGACGGGCGGGGAGTAATTTCTTTCGAAAGCTCTGTCAATGCCAAGGCAAAGTCTTCAAAGGCTTCCTAGGAGTAAAGATGTGGCGAGGCAATTGATGGTAGAGTCAAATGACAAAATTGTCTGCCAATGAAGTTAGCTATCTTTCCCGTCGGGCTGCTGCCAGCAACCGAGAAAAAGTCCCTCTGCTTTTTTGTATTTTCAATTTTTTCTTTTTTTGTTCTTTTTCTGCTTTTTTTTTTCTCTTCTTTTTTTTGTTTTTGCTTAGGAAGGAGCACCAATGCTTAAAAATTCCCCTATTTTTTTTTTTTTTTTGTAATGCTGATCTGGGGCTTGACCCTAAAGTTTAAATAAAATGGGTTTCGTTTATGCACATCATAGCATGAATGGCATAACACTTGAGTAGTAAAACCATTTTATTTCAAATTTAGATCTGAGAATGATTGAATCTTAATGAATTCTGAATTAGATTTTGAGCCCTCAATTGACCAGAAATCAAAGAATAACTCAAAACAAAGCAAAAGCAACCCAAACACACCTATTCACACTTGTCAGAATGAAAGACACTCAAAACAAAACTCTAAAAGACAAACCATTTAGCCTACACAAATTTTGCAATTTTCCATTCTAGATTCAAAAATCGGCTGGCTAACTAATTGATTGGTCGACCGACTAATTAGTTGTCAAAACCAGCTGAAAAATTTATGGGCCGGTTGATTCATGAACCGCCTGGCTGAACGAACTGATGAATTGGCTAAACAAATGGCGTTTTTTTTTGTAATGCTGATCTGGGGTTGACCCTAAAGTTTAAATAAAATGGGTTTCGTTTATGCACATCATAGCATGAATGGCACAACACTTGAGTAGTAAACCATTTTATTTCAAATTTAGATCTGAGAATGATTGAATCTTAATGAATTCTGAATTAGATTTTGAGCCCTCAATTGACCAGAAATCAAAGAATAACTCAAAACAAAGCGAAAGCAACCCAAACACACCTATTCACACTTGTCAGAATGAAAGACACTCAAAACAAAACTCTAAAAGACAAACCATTTAGCCTACACAAATTTTGCAATTTTCCATTCTAGATTCAAAAATCGGCTGGCTAACTAATTGATTGGTCGACCGACTAATTAGTTGTCAAAACCAGCTGAAAAATTTATGGGCCGGTTGATTCATGAACCGCCTAGCTGAACGAACTGATGAATTGGCTAAACAAATGGCGGGGTAGCTAAACAAGTGGCCCGCCGACTTAAACAATCAAGAAGCACACCAAGAGTCAACTTAAAATTTGGACGACCGACTAAATGGTTAGATGGCCGGCTGAAACATGCAATATGAGACTCGAGAGTGCAGGGAAAAAACAAAATTCCTGACATAACTATGCCCTTAGTTCATTGCTTTGACTTTTTTCTTTTTTTTTAATTTTTTAATTTTTTGTTTTCTGCTAAAAAGAGTTTGACTAACATGAGAGTTAGATTAGCATGCTTGTTTGATTAACATGAGAGTCAAGTAAAAATATACCATTCAAACATGGACGAGACGAGTGAGTTAAAAATGGTTGGGGCCGAACTTCAAGATGAAGCTGCCTACATATCCCAAAGATAGGAATCAAGCCATACGTAGTTCCGGGGAAGGCTCACTCAGGTATTAACACTCTTTTTTTGTGCTCTAACTTTTGTCAAAGCCACCCTTCCAGATTTTTCGACCTTGTGAGCTTTTTTTTTTTTTTTTCACTTTTCCTTTTTCTATTTTTTTTACATTTTTCATTTTTGTTCATTTTTCTTTTATGCTTTAACTTTTGTCTAATTCAAAAAGTAAAATGAAAACATTCCCAAATTGCTAAATACAGTGCGTGCCATCCACCAAGTTTGGAACGAGATTTGTGCAATTAGCAGGTGGTCCATCCCCGATCATAGTAATAATCATAATATTCCCTAAGTTTACTGGTCCCGCGCTAGTTTCAAAATCTATCACAGATTCAGCTAGTGTCAGACCCAGAACTTCTTCAGTGCTTCTTTGCTTCTTGATCAATCCATAGCTCAAGAAAACCATAAAGAGGGAAGTGCATACCCGTGAGATTATTTGCCATAATGCCCAATTCTGGCTCCAAATCATCTGCCACCACAGGGTTTTGGGGTTTTAGCTGGAAACGAGGTGCATATATCATGAATAAACCAACGCTTTCTAGAATAAGCACCTCAGGCTTGGGCAAATAGAAAGCTGTGATGTATATATTGGGGTTGAAGGTGGATGGTAGTGTATGGATTAGGTTGAGATGGGAAGGCAGGGGACTTGGACATGGGGTGGCAATGGGTTTGTGGTGGCATTAGGCTTTTTAAGGTAGAACTATGATCTTATTATCAATAAGATCTTGAATCTCACAATGAAGTCGGAAGCAATGGTCAGTATCACGATCGTGTTGTTGGTGGAAAGCACAGTACTTGGTGGGATCATGGCTATGTGGAAGTGGATTAGGAAGGGGTTGGGGATCAACGAGCTTGAGATGCCCCCTTTTCACCAGAATTTCCATGGCATGGGTTGGAGACATGTGGAGAGGGTGAAATCTTTGGTTTCAAGGTCGGGTTGAAGTGGTCGGTTGTGGGCTAGAGTTGGCAAAGGAGTTGGCGTTAGTAGTGGTGGCAATGACTATGTTAACTTCTGAAGACAAATTGGCAGTTGTGCTACTATTGGAAGTAGTATTGGAACTGTGATTGAACATCTTTCTCGCGGGCTCATTTCTTTTTGTAATGATCCTTTCTCTGATAGCATCTACAATTTAAACCCCAATTTTATGGAAGTCTTTGAAATTAAAGAGCGGATTTCTAACAACCATACGGACTTGATTCTTTTCCAAAGGTCAGCATGTCATCATGGCCGCCTTTGCCCTCCAACTAGTGATGAAGGCCACAAAACTATCACTGGGCTCTTGTCGGGTCACCTCTAGGTCCCGGGTGGTTACCTCAATCTGGTTGTTATAGGAATATTAGGTAATGAAAACCTCGACTAACTTCACCAGATGGAAGCTACACCAGATAAAGTTCTCCCAAACAAGGAAAGATTTTGAGGTCGAGTCAGGCCCATGGGTTTTAGGACATCTGAGAATAGGTAGATGTGGACATAGGGTCACCGGCTCCATCAAACCTATTAATGTCCAGCATTTTGAACCGTTTCAGCAATTTGATAACATTGTCTGTATACCCATCTTCTATATATGAATGGAGTTGATCCCTTGCGACTTGACGAACATTTTCTTCAATTTGGATATTATCAGCATAGCTAGGTCAACTTCATCAACATCCATGGGAAAAAGTCCTCCTATTGGTTGTGTAGGAACCCTCAACTTTTCTTGTAGATTAGGTTCATAAAATTCTTCAACTGGCGGAGGTGGGTCCAAAACCAGATGAACCACTAGAGGTGGATAAGATGTGGATGCCTCAGATGGGCATTGCAATTCAGCGAGAGTCTCCCTGTTGGCAGGAACTTGTTGGTAATAGCATCTGTGCTTCGTTGAAGGGCCAAAAGCATGTTTGCTATAACTACTAGAGGCTAGTCCATTACTATTGGAGGTTGGTCCGTCACTACTGGAGGTGGGTCCATCACTACTGGAAATGGGTCCGTCACTACTGTAGGTTAGTCTGTCACCACTAGAAGTGGCTCCATCACCACTGAAAGTTGGTCCATCACCACTTAAGGTGGATCCATCACAGATCCTAGAAATTTCGGCTTGTAAGGTTCTGACAATAAGGTTTTAACCTTCCTCCTTGTAACTAGTGGAAGATTAACTAACACTAGCTGCCCTTAGACCAAATTTGTGGTTCTACTAAGTCTACCAACGTGAGTCCACAAAACTTGGGGGGATATTAGACCGTTTTGAAGCTATAGTGCTACGAGTACCTAGCAAAAACAAAACAGAACTCCCAATCAAAATTTCGGCAGCATTTTAGCTCAACTAATCATTATGCATATCGAACTCAACCCATCATGCCTGACCCACTGATCAGAGTTGAGAACCCCAGTTCCCATACATTGCATATAGCAGGAAAGAGAACAAACACCCCTATGGAAGGGTAGGGTTATCCTGTTCTAGCTTTGAAATGATCTAGGGTTTCACTATTCACATAAGTGGCGTCATACATCCTAGAACTGGGTGGCATCCTACCCTAATTTTGGAAGTTGCTAGAGCTTGCTACATGCACTAGGTCAGTCTTGGTGAAAAGGGGTACCTCAGTAAGACACCGATATACCTACCCAATCCGGCGAATCAAGTAGTATATTGTGATCCCCGATTCCAAGGCTTGTTCTCCCATCATATTAGAGCCTATGTTCGACTATTTGCTCGAAGGTGAATAGTCATCCAGGATAATAGGTGATGAGCACGGGACTTAAGCATACCAATGCATGCAATGCAATGAACATATAATTGAAAATGAAAGCTATATCATGGCATTCAAGTCAAGGTTTCTTAGTATCCCCAGCAGAGTCGCCAAAAACTATAACACCGCCCGGGGGTTCATGTGCGCGTTAAACAATTCGGACCCTCGATTTCTTCAATCTACTTTCACGAGTATAATATGAAACATAGATGAGAGTCCAGATTTGGAAACTTTGATAGAAAATCCAATTTATTGCAAAACCATTGCAAGAAATGGACTGCATCACTAGATCTTAGAATCGCTACATAATGTTTTGGAAAAATTAGGAAACCTGTGACTCATGCCGAGGCCACTGTTCATTGTAACTAAGGATTCATGGCTCGGAACCTAAGGTATAAGGGGGGAAGGTCATTAATTGAGCACCCCCGCTCACCCGATCAAAAGATCGACCTTTACTAACCATGATATAAGTTTTAGTAACTTCATATATTCATATTCCAATTATTAATAATCCTAAAATACTATGTGAAGCAAACTTATATAGACTGTGTCGTCCATTTTTGAACAATTTTGATTTCATTATCTTGAAAATGTTTTGAATAGCGCAATCATGAAAATCAATTTTATTCCAAATTAAATAACACAACATTGACCCATTAGCATGCATAGAGTTATATCAAATAAGCACATAACCACATGGTACGACTATTTTGCACAAAACAGGATTTTTTGATAGAATTATCATCATTGTCTCCTATTTTTACACTGTTCTTTGCTCAATTTTCTCAGAAAAAGTTTCATTTTGAAGTTTAAAAGTGAGCCTCGGAACATTACAAAAATATTTGAAACAAAATAGGATTTAAACACTTGGCCAAAATAGGATTAGGTTGGAAATAAAGCACAGGCTTCATATTCCTTACTGGAAATTATGCGAGAAACACATTCTTGTTTTCATCATTGGGTAATCAAAACAAAGTCCCAAGTCTTAGGGCAGGTAAAAATGGGATGTCTACAATGTCCTAGTAAAAAAAAAAAAGATAGTTCAACAAAAGAATGAACATAAAGTTTCTAGTCAAGGTAAAAAGCATAAGAGAGTACTATAACAAATATCAAAGAAGTAGAGTGCCTACAAAGTAATAGCAATGAATTTTAATTTCTTAAGGCCACAAAGGTTGTGATTGAAAACCTTAAACTTAACTTTAATTTCTTAATCATGAAGGTTGGGATTGAAAAACTTAAACTAAATTTTAATTTCTCAAGGTCGTAAAGGTTTTGATTTAAGACCTTAATTTCATTGCCTTCTATCCCAGATATATAAGATACAACCACAACTCCTTTTAGGACATCTCCGCACACCATAGTCTTTAGAGCAACCAAGTATTTAAATATGATGCTTGGTAGCCCTTAATATAACAAAATATGGATGCATTTTAACCAAGCAAGAGTGGGGTAGTATAGGAATTTTAGTTTGAAATCAAGTATAGCAAAGGTAAGAGAGGGAATACGAATATGCATGTGCTAAAACTAAAAGCAAGAGGGAAGAAGTAGAATTGAAAGTGTCCTAGCTAGAAGCCTGAAAAAGACGAATCATGCTTTTTGATGTAGAGTCCTGTAAAACCTCACCACACTTATGTAAAGTCCATGATCATTGACAGAAGGAAAAGCATATGAACACCAAATATCTTGATCATCGGAATGACCAATGTGAGAGAAAATGTTTGCATTTATACACGTGAGCATTGTGTTTGAATGTGTTTGCATCTATAGATGCGGACATTTTCTCTCATATTGGTGATTTGGTGATCAAGATCTTAGGTGTTCTTAGCATTCATATTGACAAAAATACATCCTTGCGACAAAGCCTTCTAATAGACCATTCAAAACGGCTATTAATAAAGAAGCATAGATACAATACAGACACGGACACTAACACGGAACAGAAGACATGACAATTTCCAAAGACAACAATATATCAAAATTATATTATTTATGCACCTTTTTATTTGATATGCAAATAATCATAAAAAAGTGAATCAATTATGAATTGTGCCATTCACTATAGATTCTATCCCAAAGTATATTCACCAATATATTTGTATTGATCTATGTATGCATTGCGAATTGAATAAAATCATTAATCGTATTGCAAATCATAAGATTTTGATAACAAAAAACATGGCCACAATGACTAATTTGAAGTGTTAATGCTTCATAGGCCATTACGCTACCAACATTAGGATTATCCCATCAAGCATTTACACTTTAAAATAGGTGTCGTAGCCATGTTGGACACATATAGGACATGGGCACGGCAAGGACATGACACGTGAACTGCCTCTTTTTTTTTAGTACTATTTTTTTAGGGAGGGCACAACAGAGACATGTAAGGACACACATGGAAGTCTTATTTAATTTTTTGAAGCTTTTTCAAGGGTTATATTACAATATTTGAAAACATAAGGGTTGCCTTTAATATATTATATATAGAACTTATATCAAACCATTGACAATGCAACACGAATCTAACTGTAGTTATGAAGTTAAGAGATTGGTTTCTAACGATCTCTAGAGCCTAATGCAACACAAGTCTAGTCTCTGTCTAATTAAAATTTAGTTTTTTAGGTTAGATTAGTGTTAAATCTCATTAATTTTTGTTATTTATGAATATAATATTTATATACATAATATTGTTTATATTGTATTGTATCCCCACAATGTCCTTGTCTTGATTTTTCTAAAATTGCCTCATCCTATATCTATATTCATATCGGTGCTTCCTAGGGATTATCCCAATTGGTATCTTAACAAAGAGATGCAATTGTTTTTTCAATTATTGTTTTTTTCATATTATATAAACGTTCAAGTCTCCATACCTTAGCTATTGTACAGACACAAAAAAAAATTGAGACTTGATGATAAAGAAATCTAATGAAGAAGATGATTAGAACCACCACGTGATTGACATCTACAAGATAAAATACCACCTAGTCGTTGAACAGTCGGGGGTCCTCTAACGCCCAAGTTAGTCCTCTAATGTGTACGCAGTGATTAGCGGCATGCTGTGTAGCTTTGATTGGCGAGTTTGGAGTTGTGAAATTATTAAGCCCTTAATAGATCTAGATATGATCCTGACTATTGAATTGTGAAGATTGACTTTGTAATTTGACTTGTAATAATGTTGCATCATTGGATAAAGTAACATCCAAGAGTCGTGTCATTCAACAATTGCGAGCTTAAGTGAGTTAGTCATTAAGTGTAAGATAAGTAGCCAGTATGAGCAGTGTTTTGCTTTCTACCTAACAAATAGGAGTGGATAGAGCAAAATTTCATGCACTATGATAGTGTGTGTTGAAGTGTCGCTTGGAGTTAAAAGCTTAGCTCTTAGAAGTTTCAAAATCTATTAACACTAAGTGAGAAGATTAGCGCCAAGTAGCTACAAAATCTATTAGCACTGCTAACTTGTTTAAGTCTGGACACTTACTATTTCCACACTTGAGTGCGAGATAGGAGGAGGTACTTCTTTGTATGATTTCTATCACGACCCGAACCCGCCCCCATGGGTTAAGGACATAACTGACCAGTAATCCTGAGATTACCTACGGCCTCAAACCAACAAGACATAACTCATCAGAGTAAAGGGGCCAAACGGAAGCAATTTCTAAAACTTTGTCCATAGAGCTGTGCTTACATGGCACATCATAACAAACCATACATATACATATTAATCAGAAAATACAGTAACATAAAGTTCTGTACAGAGAGGATCATTCAAGTCTAGGTCAGCCAATCAAAACTATATACAAACGTATCCAAAGTCCTCGCCAACATAACAAAATAAAACAAGATAGCAAAAGGGCGAAGACTGATCTCGTGCGTGAGACGTAAGGACTGACTCTTCAAAACCTTGGTTATTCCCCACAAACTTCACTGAGGTTGGGTTTGGACCTCTCTTGGCTCACCTACAAACACATGAAGGAGCGTGAGCGAAAGCCCAGTGAATAATATCAAATAAAGAAGTTACACGAACAGTACTTAGAACAATATACACCAAACGGGCTTGGGCCCAATTCATATTTCTATCTAATATATATATATATACATAGGTCAAGTAACTGCGGTTCCAAACACATCGAACGGCCTCGGGCCTAATCCATTCATGTCATACGGCCTTCGGCCCATTCGTTCTTTCATTCATGTCAGACTGGCCTTTGGCCCATCTATTCTCTCATTCGCGTCAGACTGGCCTTTGGCCCATCCATACTTTCATTCATGTCGGACTGGCCTTCGGCCTATTCATATTTTCATTCATGTCAAACTGGCCTTTGGCCCATTCATACTTTCATTTATGTCAAACGGGCCTTCGGCCCATTCATACTTTCATTTATGTCAAACTGGCCTTCGGCCCATTCATACTTCATTTTTGTCAAACTGGCCTTCGGTCCATTCATACTTTCATTTATGTCAAACTGGCCTTTGGCCCGTTCATACTTTTATTTATGTCAAACTGGCCTTTGCCCCAATCGTTCAGATCCAACAACCTTCGACCCAATCATTCATGTCCAACGGCCTTCGGCCAATCGTTCATGTCCAACGGCCTTTGGCCCAATCATTCATGCCCAACGGCCTTTGGCCCATTCACTCATGTCAAACGGCCTCTGGCCCATTCATTTATGTCATACAGTCTCTAGCCCATTCATTCATATCAGACTATCATTCGTATCAGACGGCCTTTGGCCCAATCACATGGCATAACAAATATTTGTCCCCAATTCAATGTAACAAACTTACAAGCCTTATATGAAAGTAAGCAATTAGAGAAATAACATACTTCAGATATCTTTGTCAAGATATTACTCACAGTGATTGGCTGGATGATTCGCCCTGGAGCTCGACCCTACACATTCCATGAACACAATGGGTCACAAACAATTCAATCCGTTCTTAATTCACATATTCCTCTTTAGGCTTCATTCTTATCTTTTTAACTCATTTACAATGCTCAATACATGCCTAAGAGTACTTGGAAGTGGAAAAGAATGAAAAATGAAACACAGAACACATTTACAAAATTTTAGAAACAGGGGTCCCCGCTCGAGCATGGACTTCCCCGCTCGAGCGGACCCATTAGGTCTGCAAAAGTTCTGGTTACATCATTTTTACGCTCGAGCGTGAACTCGGACGCCCGAGCTTAAGGTCAGTCTACATAGCTCCCCGCTCGAGCATGAACTTACTCGCTCGAGCGGACATCATGTCTGCAAAATATACTGGGAGCCCATATTTGACGCTCGAGCGGGGGAACTGCTCGAGCGGACGTCGAGAATTCTGGGTTTTCCAGACCTTGTTCTTGACCTCAAACTCGACCTCCAAGGTTCAAAATTCGTAATTTTGGGTTCCAAAACATGCATTTACATTATGGATCGTGAGTACACAAACAAGATGAGGCCAATTGCTTAAAATCATGGTTCAATTCTTCAAAATAAAACAACATTTCTTGGTATAATCAATGCTCATGCACTCAAATCTCATATGAGCTCCATATCCCCAATAATCAAACATGCATGTCAACAATATGGTGCAAATGGTGTTCATTCTCATGAAACTCAACAAAAACATGCTTGCATATATGATCCAACTCTCAATCTTTTATAATTTACATGCTACGTGTTAGCTGGGTTTTCCAGACCTTGTTCTTGACCTCAAACTCGACCTCCAAGGTTCAAAATTCGTGATTTTGGGTTCCAAAACATGCATTTACATTATGGATCGTGAGTACACAAACAAGAAGAGACCAATTGCTCAAAATCATGGTCCAATTCTTCAAAATAAAACAACATTTCTTGGTATAATCAATGGCCATGCACTCAAATCTCATATGAGCTCCATATCCCCAATAATCAAACATGCATGTCAACAATATGGTGCAAATGGTGTTCATTCTCATGAAACTCAACAAAAACATGCTTGCATATATGATCCAACTCTCAATCTTTTATAATTTACATGCTACGTGTTAGATCATGAAATTTTATGGCAATTCATAGCAATTCTATGCATGCATGTGCATATCTCATCAAAAACCAACACAACTCATGATCTAACTTATCAATTAGTCTTTAATTCACAATATTACAACTTAAACCCATGAATCAAGGGTTGATTACTCACCTAGGAGCTTTAATCTTCCAAACTTATGCTAAATTCTTGAGTGTAGCTTCAAAATCCTCAAACTTCTTGACCAACCCTTCAATCTCCTACACTCTCCCTCTCTAATTCGGTTCTCTCACTCTCTAGAGAGCCAAAATCAGCCAAAATGAAATAAAAGAGAGGAATTGAGTGTATAAGGGTCCTTTATATAGGCTCTCATAATCACAATTGATTAAGATTAAATAATTGAGCACTAAAGCACCAATCTAATCTATTTAATTTGATCCGAATCAATTTTCAATTAAATTTCACCGTAGGCTTTAAAAATTACGCCCATCACAGTGGCGCAGTCAATTTTGGGTTCTGCGGCCGATAGGGCCTTCAATTTAAATTCCGAAATGGATAATCAAACAGATATTTCTACGGTGAACAAATAGAAATTCAAAACCACATATTTTCACATAAATTGCACACAAAATCATGTCAAACACATAATCACATTCATAATAAGGACCAATTAGCATAATATGGAACAGGGTTATCACAGTCTTCCCTCCTTTTAGGAAGTTTGGTCCTCCAAACTTATTTTTCCTTTAGTCAAAAACAATTCAGAATGCTTTTCATTCAACGGTTCCAATCCTTATGATAGCTATTTTGCTTAGTCTCAAAATCAAGCAACACTTTGTTCTCAATCAGTCAGAGACTTACCTTTTCCTCAATACAAGGCTTGCATGTCCTGAAAATCTACTGCATATATTCGAAGCATTTCTTCCAAAAAGTTCTTTCTAATTATACATCGATTTTCGGATGGAAAGCAACGCCGAATCACAATTCAGTCCCCATTGCCTCTTGAAGGCTTGTCAGAATTTAGACACATTTTAGGATTCCGGTCCAAGACAATAGATACCGGGACCCCATGCAACCAAGCAACCTTATCGATGTAAACAGTGGCTAGTCTATAAGCATCATACGAAGATTTCACAAGGAGGAAATGAGCAAACTTAGTAATTCTATATACAATAATTCAAACGGGACTTATACCTTAGGTGTCCAAGGCAGCCCCCACCACGAAATTCGTAGTCACATATTTCTATTTCCGTTCTGAAATAGAGAGGTCGAAGTAGTCTTGTCTATATCTGATGTTCAACTTCAACTTGTTGACACCGAAAATATTTAGACGCAATTTCCTTGTCACAGAAGTTCAATTCATTCTCCAATAATTCCACAATTCACAATCCAATTCGGTGTTTAGCTTAGTGACTCATCACAGTTACCCAAGGTCAATCAAAAGTCTCCAGAAGAATAGAGTGGATCCAAACACTGATTCTCGAGTCAACAAAGGTAACAACAAAGCAATTGACCATACAATGTACATAGCTCACATATCCCCATAGCATTGATTGCAAAGTACGATAATACTGAAGCAGTCAATTCCTAACATAATACATGTTTTCTCAATCATTCAACAATTTACAATTCAGTTCAGTATTCAATTCCTTGTTCCTATCGAGTCTCTCTACATTGTCTGATAGTTGTCAAAAGCATAAGGTAATTCACATATAAATCCCCATGACGTCAAAGATAATATCAAAGGAGTCAATCACATGTTGCGCACAATTTACACATCCTCGGAGCCCCAATTACAGAATACAATGGCACTGAGCAGTCATTTACAAGGCGTACTGAATTCATACATTTTCGGATAATCAAGGTTTTCTAATCCCATAGTGTTCACAATCAAAACAGTTCACGGTCAGCAGTTACCACAACCTGATTTCCTAAAATCCGATAACACTGAAGCAACTATTTTCTCATACATAATATATTTTGATTAGTCAAAGGTAATTGTTCAGTACTGTTTATAATCAAATCAATCTGTTGTCATCGGTTTCCATGGTGTCAAATAGGTAAAAATTTAGTAACGTATAAGCAGTCATTCCTTAAACATCCAATCACTGGATTGGCACAATTCTATTCATTAATAACACGTATGTCTCTAACAATTAAAGGTTGGTTTTTAACGGTGTTCATGGCTAGATTGATCTGTTGATAGCCCACACAAGGTCCTCTAAATAAGTCAAGTATTCCAAACGGATTCAAGTTTTGGGTCTATCAGTTTTCTCATCAAGAATAATTTGGTTATTTATTCATAAGCAGTCTGTAATCCCTCTTAACAAAATCAACTCAAATAGAGGTTCTTATCAAATCAACCCAAGCAAAAGTCTTGTCAAATTAAATCAAACAAAGGTCCCATCAAATTATATCAAATAAGGGTTCTATCAGGCCAAATCAAACAAAAGTTCTATCAGATCGAATCAGATAAAAATTTTCTCAAATAGGGTCAAATAGGGTACATTGGGTTCTGTAAGGCATAGTTCGTTGCTTAGGTACATAGTCGATAGTTTCGCCACTGTCCTAAGTTCATCAGTTTTCAAAGTCATATCAGAGTCATTCATCACAACTGTTTATCTCAAAATATTTCAAGTCATGTACAACATGGCATTGTTCACATAAGTTCAGGTGTAGTTGCATATGCATGCGGTTGTTCATATCAAGAGGTATATATCATAATCAATACAGCAGTTCCCAAATAAGTCTTATATGCTAGCACATGGTACACGGTAACACATTAAACAAAGTTCCTCGGTTGCACATAATATAGGGTTTATTATGCAAACATTCCAAATCAGTCACAAAAACATAGGCTTACGAGTCGAGTCTAATATAGTCACATAGTCTAGTCAATTCTCTATCAATCAAAACACATGATCTCACAATTTGTAGAGTTCATTATTTGGGGTGCTCAACTCAGTCACACAATCACAAAGTCATAATTCCAGTCATTGAAGACAATGATATAACAATTCACCCCGAGCATAAATTTAGATGTATATGTGCATGTACAGAGTCAATCAATATCCCAATATGTATTTCACAAATTTCCCAAATGGGATAGATACATGCAGTAAAGAAGGTATTGATCCTATGGTTCTGACCTATCTAGATGCACATATACCAGGTATGAAAGAATGCGCCGAATCGAATCAAATAATATCTCAAGCAAAGATGTACACATGTACCAGTCCAGAATCAGTCAACATATAGGCATTCGTTCATAAACAGTATAAATACCTGGGATAGCGGTTGTAGCATTCTAAGTGCTTTCTGGGACGAGCGCAATTACTCTATCTTGATTAGCAATTCCTACCATTGGTACAAATCCAACTGAGGCAGAGGATCTATTCACATTTTGTTCATTTCGAGGACAGTTCCTTACGAGATGGTCCATTCCACCACACCCATAACAAGCCCCAGAAATTCGATAACAAACCCCTCAGTGTTTCTTACCACATTTATTACATGTCGGTGTTGTATTCCTTGTAGAGTTTGAAGTGCGCAATAATCTTGTATTTTTATTTTTAAATGACCTCTTCTTTGAGAAAAAGCCTTGTCTCTTACTTTTCCGTTCAGAAGATCGGCTCATGTTAGCTTCAATCGTCAGTGTTTGGTCTAGCACCTCAACGTATTTTGTGGCTTCCAACTCATTCACTTAGTGCTCTTGCACTGGTGGTGGCAAAGGTCCTTGCCGTAGCGATAACTGATGTTGTTGTTGTAAGATCTCTGCCATTTCTTGTACTATTCTTTCCAGTCTATCAAGTCGGGCTGCGGAAGAGCCTTTCACTTGTATGCCCTTACTTTATCCATAATCTACACAAACTCTTACTAAGCCTTGCCAAATACTGGAATGCCCAATACAGAGATAAACACAGATACACATGGGTACTTTGTTATATTCTCATTTTATGCGTCATCAAGACACGATTAATCACATACGTAGCAAATGATTACATACTTATTAGATATCACATGCTGAACACTACTAAGTAATTATACACTTAAATCATATTCATATTTCACATAGGCACCCATTTACAGAATCGAATGCACATAAACAACTTTTCATGATTCATATGTTCATGTATGTGCATTATAACAAAACAAACTTGTTGTACGCATTAGTGCAGCACTTCATAACTCATATAATCACATGTTCCCAATGCTTACTTCATGTACTTATCAAATGGATGCATCCTAAGTCTTTTCGAGACACCTTATGGCTCATTTGAACAAGTGTGTGAGTTATTAACGCGTGCTCTGATACCACTCTGTCACGACCCGAACCCACCCCCATGCGTTAAGGACATAACCGGCCAGTAATCCTGAGATTACCTACGGCCTCAAACGAACCAGACATAACTCATCAGAGTAAAGGGGCCAAACGGAAGCAATTTCTAAACCTTTGTCCATAGAGCTGTGCTTACATGGCACATCATAACAAATCATACATATACATATTAATAACTCACATCTGAAATACAGTAACATAAAGTTCTGTACAGACAGGATCATTCAAGTCTAGGCCAGCCAATCAAAACTATATACAAACGTATCTAAAGTTCTCGCCAACATAACAAAATAAAACAAGATAGTAAAAGGGCAAAGACTGGTCTCGTGTGTGAGACGTAAGGGCTGACTCTTCAAAACTTTGGTTGTTCCACGCAAACTTCACTGAGGCTGGGTTTGGACCTCTCTTGGCTCACCTACAAACACATGAATGAGCGTGAGCGAAAGCCCAGTGAATAATATCAAATAAAGAAGTTACACGAACGGTACTTAGAACAATATACACCAAACGACCTTGGGCCCAATTCATATTTCTATCTAATATATATATATATATGTACATAGGTCAAGTAACTGCGGTTCCAAACACATCGAACGGCCTCGGGCCCAATCCATTCATGTCAAACGGCCTTCGGCCCATTTGTTCATTCATTCATGTTAGACTGGCCTTTGGCCCATCTATTCTCTCATTCGTGTCAGACTGGCCTTTGGCCCATCCATACTTTCATTCATGTTGGACTGGCCTTCGGCCCATTCATAGTTTCATTCATGTCAAACTGTCCTTGGCCCCATTCATACTTTCATTTATGTCAAACGGGCCTTTGGCCCATTCATACTTTCATTTATGTCAAACTGGCCTTCGGCCCATTTATACTTTCATTATGTCAAACTAGCCTTTGGCCCATTCATACTTTCATTTATGTCAAACGGGCCTTTGGCCCATTCATACTTTCATTTATGTCAAACTGGCCTTCGGCCCATTTATACTTTCATTATGTCAAACTAGCCTTTGGCCCATTCATACTTTCATTTATGTCAAACGGGCCTTTGGCCCAATCCTTCATATCCAACGGCCTTCGGCCCAATCATTCATGTCCAACTCTATGCATGCATGTGCATATCTCAACAAAACCAACACAACTCATGATCTAACTTATCAATTAGTCTTCAATTCACAATATTACAACTCAAACCCATGAATCAAGGGTTGATTACTCACCTAGGAGCTTTAATCTTCCAAACTTATGCTAAATTCTTGAGTGTAGCTTCAAAATCCTCAAACTTCTTGACCAACCCTTCAATCTCCTACACTCTCCCTCTCTAATTCGGTTCTCTCACTCTCTAGAGAGCCAAAATCAGCCAAAATGAAATAAAAGAGAGGAATTGAGTGTATAAGGGTCCTTTATATAGGCTCTCATAAGCACAATTGATTAAGAGTAAATAATTGAGCACTAAAGAACCAATCTAATCTATTTAATTTGATCCGAATCAATTTTCAATTAAATTTCACCGTATGCTCTAAAAATTACGCCCATCACAGTGGCGCAGTCAATTTCGGGTTCTGCGGCCGATAGGGCCTTCAATTTAAATTCCGAAGCGGATAATCAAACAGATATTCCTACGGTGAACAAATAGAAATTCAAAACCACATATTTTCAGATAAATGGCACATAAAATCATATCAAACACATAATCGCATTCATAATAAGGACCAATTAGCATAACACGGAACAGGGTTATCACAATTTCTTAGCTAGGCTAACGCTTTTGAATGGCGTTTACCACTAAGCTCAAAAGTTGCAGCACAATAATGAAAAGGTCAAGACCAACAATGTTGTTATCACTCTAAGAATCCATTTCCTTGAATGGATTGAATCCATCCGTTGTTATACCTAGTCTGACATTGGGAGGCTCGCTTTTAAACTTGGGATACAAATTATCAAAAATTTTCCAAATAAGAGAGTCAATGGGATGTCTCATTTTGTCGTCATCAATTTAGTCCTCTGCATGCCATCTCATTAAAGAAGATGTTTTGGATGACATAAACAATCTTTGAAGCCTTGGAATCAAAGAAAAGTATTTGACAGTCTTCTGTGGAATTCTTTGTTGCTTCTTCTTAACATCATTGTCATCCCCCCTTAAACTATTTGTATCTAGGCATATGACACACTATGCAATTACCCACACTAGTTGCTTCCTTCTAATATAGTAAGCAATCTCTTGGGCATGTATGTACCTTATGATAATCGAGGGCCAAGTCCCTGAGGAGTTTCCTAGTTACATAAAATGACTTTGGCAAAGTTCCACCCTTTGGGAACACATCCTTCAAAAGCTCAAGCAACATAATGAAAGACTTATCACTCCATCCACTAAAGCACTTGATGTGCGATAACCGAACAACAAATGAGAGCATTGAAAACTTCTGGCACTCATGATACAACTCTCTTTTGGCCTCCTTCAATAAATTCAAGAATTTCTTATTTTTTTCATCCAGATCTTGTTTAATACCAGAATTTACTACCTCGTGAATAAAGCTTAGTAAAGGAAGTCCAAATCTCTCATATAGCATTTCATTCGTTTCATCGCCATTATTCAAATCAGTTTTCCTGACATTCAAATTGTGTGGTACAGGCAACAACAAATTCACCACATGAAAAATCCAACTGGTATAACTTGGAAGAAAGCCATTGATCATTGAATGTTCCCCTAACAAACCTTTCTCCACTAATTTGATAATACAACACAGTTTCCATGGGCATGTGATTTCATTCAACTACGACTTATTTTTGCATGCAAATTTAATAAATTCCTTAACCCCTTGTATGTATTCCGGGTGCAACCTATGCTGATTTACCCAACTTTTATCCATCATACTCCATCTTACACTACAAATGTCACTGCTAAATTGACAAAGTTCAAAATTACCATTTCATTTTAATTAATCTTAACCTCAATTAAGTACCTTATAATACATGTGACATGACATGACATCATTCACCTCTAACTAGTTTCTAATATGTTAGTTAATCTTACTTTCCTATTCAATAATGCACAGTCTATATTGTAAAAAGCAGTTAATATTGCTCTGTTCATCTCTAACGAAATTTTGGCATCATCTCCCCATGGTTGTCCAAGTACACGACATAGATTGGATGTACTGTTACACCTTGTCTAGCATGCACCTGGAGAACATAAGGAACTACTACATGAAATCTCTACAAGATAGACTGTAAGCGGTAGAACTTCTAATTACAATATAGACATGTGCTCCTGAACTGTCCAAGCTGGACAATCCAAGAAGAGCTTCATCAAAGATGACCAGGTATCTCTAAGGAAGATTCTTGGATGAGTCTAAAGCTATTTATGCATGCATGCACCATTAATGATTGCATCCCAGTGGTGCAATCTAAATCAGTACTATCAAGCATACTAGAAACATTTCTAGTATGAAGCATATTAATGAAGAAACCAAAAGTTTCTACAATGCTCTTAATAGATTATGATAGATTCAAGAAATACATTACTCTCTTAAATTAATCAATAAAGACCAGACTATTATACCTTCAAATGAAAGCAAGCAAGCACAAAAAAAGTCAAATATAAAAAATAAAAAATAAGAAAGAAAAGAAAAGATAAGAGAGGGATCATAGTAAACTGAACCAAATAGAGCCACCAACCTACTTGATTTCAACTGATGCATGCAAGTACAAGAAAATATGTTGCCAAGAATATGCATGTAAATACATATTTCAAGACAATAAACTTGTAGTGGTAGACATTTGATCCAAAGAACATAGAAGAAACCATGTCGTGTAACTTCATGGTTTTAATTACACTGAAAAAATGACACCTACGTCTTCTAGAAGGTAAATTCATTGTTAATATTTTGTCCAAAAAAAAGGAATGAACTTGTCTTTCAAATTCAGTGTACTTAAGTTTTTTGTGTTAATTATGAAGCAGTGGGTACTAATGAATATCATATGGTCCCAGAATAATTCTAGGATGTATCAAGGCCATTAACAATGGTGAGGAGGTATCTGTTGCTTACATTGATTTGTTGCAACCTAAGGTATTTTGGTCTTCTCCCTATTAAATTTTATACAAATGTGCAATTATTATTATTATCTTTCAGTGGAATGAGTTCATCTTTTGAAATTTTAACTAAATGCATAATTAAATGGTCATAAATTTTGGGGAAAGCCCTGGGGTGGTTGAAAACTTGAAATATGGTGGGCTTCATTCGTAGTTCTCGACAAAACTTGACAAATCAATCTTGAAGAATAAGATGAAAAACAAGGGATTTATTGTTGATTTCTTGTGTATCTGTTACAAAGACATTAAGGAATAAATATAGACTTGAAAACTGACTCAGTAGCTACTACTATTCCAGAAACAATTTCTAATAACCAAATGCACCCTTTCCAAATATAAGAAAATGCAAACATAAAACAAAACATTCATTTATAACTAGATAAAATCATAACAATTTAAAACATCAATTCATAACCAAACAAAACATCCATTCATAAAATCAAACAAACAAAACATCAATCACTAAAACAAAGCAATATATATATATATATATATAGAGAGAGAGAGAGAGAAGGGTGGGTATAGATCTGAACCTTCTTGTTTTCACTTCAACTCCCTTTGCTCAATGTCTTGATCTCTTTCGCTTACCCTAATTCTCGATCCTTATCAGCATAAATGAAAATCAATAACCAAATCAACATTCTGGAAGGAAGAGCATGAGGGAGGGAGAGAGAGAGAGAGAGAGACAAAAGGAGAGAGATGGTGGTGCTCACCTTAGTAGGCGATGGTGCTCGTCGGTGCAGTTGGTAGTGGCAGTGGAACTTTGAAATTGAGAGAGAGAGAGAGAGGAAAAAAAACTTTGAAATCGAGAGAGAACTTCAAAATTGCTCTAAGATTGGATCTGAGATGAATCACCGAGCTGAAGAAGGTTGATTTGATCGGTTTAGAGAGATTAGGGTTTAGAGAGGGATTAGAGAAGAGAGAGCGAGAGATTCAAAATAATGGCTTTTACTTGAACTCAAAATAAGGGTTTGGAGAGAGAGAGAGAGAGAGAGAGAGAGAGCATGCGTGTGTGCATGCGTGCGTGTGTGCGAGTGAGAGTGGGAGAGTTTGGACATTTGAAGGCATTTTTAAACGCCTTCTATTTTTAAAATGGTGTTGTTTTATTTTTATTTTTTAAATGTGACATTTATAAAATGTTGTTAAATATTTAAAAAGTGACATTTAAAAAACGCCATTAAATAAGCGTCGTTAAAACCATCATTTCTTGTAGTGATTTCAGTTTAGGTGAGTTTAGATGATGAAGAAGAAGAAGAAGAAGAAGAAGAAGAGAGAAAAAAAAAAGAAAAAGAAAAAAAAGACGTGTCAACTCTTCTGAAAGTTTCAAGGAAGCCTCAAAATTGGTAATTTAAATATTTCAGTTTATCTATTCGAAAATGCAATAAATTAACAATAAACCATATGAACAATATAAACAACTTGAAAATTTATTTATTTTTATTAGATAGGAGATAATTTACAAACATAATGACTTACGTAATACTTGATATTTAACTATGTGGGAAAATATAACAATAGATTATTTCAATTATATCAGAAGCCGGCAATTAAACAAACAAATGGCAAACAAATACATAGGAGGTAAAAAAAAACCTACACATAAGTGAGGGGAATTAAACTTCTGACCACATAATAAGGAGCACAAGTCTGTTAGTTCTAATCAGATAGTCTGTCCAAATCATGCGGAAAAAAATATTCATGAAATTTTGGAAAAATTCGATAATCATACTTGTCATTATGTAACTATGAACTCAATTAATCATTGTGAAAAAGTAAGTGCAAGGAAAAAACTCTAGTTTGGGATGCATTTGTAGCACAGCTTAAAAGAGAGTCGATTGAAGGATAAGAAGACACGCCAAGTCTGTTTCTACCTGATTTTTTCTTCATCAATAAAGTTTCTCTTTTGCTGATAAAAAAAAAAACAAAAAAGTCTGTTTCTACCTGGGCATTTTCAAACTTTGTAAATTAAGTTCTTTGTTTCCAAACTGAACTAGATAGAGAGCTAGACTACGTCTTCGAACTAAGAGACTAAACAAATGACTATCCAGCAAGGAAGTAGAATTCAACCAGCAGGCCAAATCCTAAACAGTTCAACCCAAAAACCACCTAAATACCTCATGATCTATACAATAAAGCATCATTCCCATAAATAAACAATCCTCCATAGCAGACCAAAAACCTCCCACACTACCTATCAAATCCCAACACTACACACCTGCAACCTACAACACAGCAACAGAATAGCATAAAGCAGAACAACATACACCAATCCACCGCAACATAGCAAAACACCAGTACAGCATAGCTTAACAGCACACAATCTGAGTAATACACCATACCAGCCCAACATACGTCATACACCCAAGCAGCAAAATAGCAAAACAGTAGTATACCAAGCAGCAAAATAGCAAAACACCAATACAACATGCACCAATCCTCAAAGCATAACAGCATACAATCTGGGTAATACACCATACCAGCCTAGCAAACCTCTCAAGTCCCACAAAAAAAACAGTAGTGCAGCATACACCCAACAACAAAGCCTAACAGCACACCACAGATCAGTACACCAAACCAACACACCTTCCCAAGCACTTCCTCACTTGCCTCAAATTAAGCACAAAATCCTGAACTGAAAAATTAAACTCACTGAAAGCTGACTTTAACCAAAATGCAATCCTATATTTAATTAAGTTACAAAGGTCCTCCGCATTTGGAATAGTTTTTTTCTGAATACACACTCATTCCTGACTTCCACAAAAACTGGGGGTGATCAACTCTAGTGCTTCCATTGCTTGCGTGTTTTGTGGCAGTGATACTGAATCAGTGACTCATGTCTTAATTTGGTGTCCATTTGTGTGGAGGGTTTGGGCTGAAATGTTGGGTTGGTGGGATATCCAAACTGCTATTCCAGGATCTGTGGAGTGTTTACTGTTGTGGTGGCCAGGGGAGAAGTTAAAGAAGAAAGAAAGGAAGATCTGGAGGGTGATTCCATTGGCTGTGATGTTGAAAATAAGCTTATTTAGCCAAAAAAATATTTTTTTATTTTTGAAAGATGAAAAATGGTTTTATAACTAAAAACTTTTAATGCCAACATACCACCACCACCACCACTTCCTCCATTGCAACATCACTGTCGCCTGCAACTTCGACCACCACCGCCTGGAAAAATTTATTAGTAGTTTATATGCCATGGGAGGATTACAATTCTGAAGACCTTTTTCGAATGTAAGAGCCTTTGGAAGTACTAACTCTCCCGATAGGGTTGTGAGTTTGGCCTGGTGCGGCCCACTAGGGCCCAGGGCTGGCCCATGTCGAGCCTCGCGAGCTCCTGTCAAAATTCGAGCCAGGCCGGGTCAACCCACAAGCCGGGCCTAGGCCTAGGCCTGGGCCTGGGCTTGGGGCGGGCTTGGACGAGCCTAAACAAATTTTTTTGTTTTTTTATTATTTTTTCTACCAAAATTTTATTATTTTTCTCTAAAAAGAAACATTGGGCCTTAGGCAGGCCGGACCTTCAGTAGGTCTTAAGCAGGTGGATGGACCAGGCCTAAGGGTCAGGTCGGGCCAGGCTTCAAAATGAAGGCCCAAGCCCTGCCCAGGGACTCGGATTGGGCTCAGGCCCAGGCCCATCCCGGGTTACGGGTCATTTTTACACTCCTATCTCCCGGTCTCTATAAGACCATAATTTCAATGATGTAATCAAAAATAGGCAAATATTTTCTGTAAAAATGTTTTCCACCTTAAGGAACAAAGCACTAACACCTTGCTTGGTTTCCAGTTTTCCAAAACACTTTTCAGAAAATTCTACTTTCTTATTTTTTGTGTTTTTTTGTTTTTACTGAATTTTTTTAATATTTTAAGCAATTTTTTTACTTTTTAGACACACCTCCCCCATTTTACCCACCTCGGTTTGTTTTGAGTGCTGCGGTTGGTTTTTTTTCTTTTTTCTGGTCGTTCAGGATCTTCATTCGTGCGCTCTTTGGTGAAGTAGGAGCTTGAGGGGTGAACTCTGGTTCAGATTGGTGGTCAAGTTTTGATGCTTTGTTTGGGCGGAAACAAGGGCGTCGTAGTAGGTCCAGATCTGTCCGGTTTTCGTTCGTGCGCTCCTCTTTGTGTGAGAGTTTGAGGGGTGATCTTATTCCAAATGTTTGGAGGAGTCCCAGCGTTGGTCGGAGTGTGGATTTGCAATGGGTGTGCGTTAGCAGTGTTGGCTTTTGGAGTTGCAGTGGGTGTTTGTTATGTCTACGGCATAGGCGTGGGTGTGAAGAAGGGAAGAGAAGTTGCAGCAGAGAAGTTGCAGAAGGGAAGTTGTAGCAGGGTTGTTGGAGCTGAAATGTCAAGTTCAGCAAGGAAGATGTAGCAGCATAGGCGTTGGAGTTTTCTTGGGTGGTTGGTCGATGTTTCATACCGGTGTCGACCCTTGGAGCTGTGGGCTATGGAGCTTTCCGGTGGTGTGGCCTCGGGAGTTGTAGCAGCATAGGTGTTGTGTAGCCTTGGGAGTGCAGCAGACTAGGTGTTCAGGTGAGTGGTTGGCCTTGGGAAGGCATCAACATTGGCAGTGTAGGCGTGGGAGTGCAGGTGAGTGGTTGGCCTTGGGAAGGCATCAACATTGGCTGTGTAGGCGTGGGAGTGCAGCATAGGCGTGGGCAGTTGGTCTTGGCACAGGCATGGGCAGCATAGGCATGGGAGTGCAGGTGCATTGGGAGTGCAGTTAGTGTTTAAAATTTTTGGGTTACCAACTTGGGTGTTAGAATAGGTTTTTTTAGCAGTTTGGGTGTTTTGGTGGGTTGATGTTGTGGGGAATCATGTATTTTATTTTTTGTTAAGTCCTTCTTAACGTTTTTTGTTTAAAAAAAAAAATCGTGAGGCCAAGGGGTTGGTTGTATGGTTGCGAGTTGCAGTAGTAGGGGTACTTTGTACTGTCCGAATCTCTCTCAGTGCATTTCATCTTCCTGTACCTTTAATTTCATGTTGATTAATGAAATTTTTCTTTGCTGATCAAAAAAAAATTTCTAAGGAAGGGGTAGAGAGAATTTAAAAAGGGACACAGTGAAATACAAATGAGTGAGAAAACTTGGGGGAGTAAACCTACAGCACAAGATCGTGCCAAGAACTTAATGGTTGATCAACAATGTAAGTAGCACGACACACAATGGTTTATTTATAGGAAGAAATTTTAAATTATCTATAAGTTATGAAATTAATTTTTTAAAATTAATTGCTTAATTTTTGTCTTTATCTGTAGACTATAAAATTAATTTTTAGTTTTTATATGTTTATCTATATGGAGAAATTTTGAAATTCAAATCTTTATCCATATGCAATGAAATTAATTTCAATTATAATTAATCAAACAAATAGAAAATGAAGAAAAATAGAAAACATGAAAGGCAGTCAAAGAAGGTTGCCACGTAGGCAAGAGAGAGTTTCAAAATTATGAGAATTTAGGAATAAATATTTGGAGGCTTTTAACAAAATAATTACATTTGGTCTTTATCACTTGGTAGATAATAACAAATAATAAAAATTATCAAAAGAAGGTTAAGAATTTAATAGGAGATAAGAAGTTATAGATAAGGACATTTCATAAGATAAAAAATTTAAAATAAAAAAAGATAATATGTGATAGGAGAAAAAAAAAAAATGAGTAATTTTGTTTTTTTTTTTTTAAATAATTTTTTAATTTTTATCTTTATCTATAGGTCATGAAATAAATTTTCATAAATTATTTATGAATTTTTATATGTTTATCTATAATGAAATTAATTAAAGTACGAAATGAAGGGAAGAAAAAATGAGTGATTTTTTTTTAAAAAAAATAATTATTTAATCTTTATCTTTATTTGTAGGCCACGAAATTAATTTTTATAAATTATTTATCAATTTTCATATGTTTATTTATCTATAAGTCATGAAATTATTTTTTAAAATAATTTTTTATTTTTTATCTTTATCTATAGGTCATGAAATAAATTTTCATAAATTATTTATGAATTTTTATATGTATATCTATAATGAAATTAATTAAAGTACGAAATGAAGGGAAGAAAAAATGAGTGATTTTTTTTTAAAAAAAATAATTATTTAATCTTTATCTTTATTTGTAGGCCATGAAATTAATTTTTATAAGTTATTTATCAACTTTTATTTGTTTATTTATAGGAAGAAATTTAAAATTATCTATTAGTTATGAAATTAATTTTTTAAAATTAATTGTTTAATTTTTATCTTTATCTGTAGACTATAAAATTAATTTTTAGATTTTATATGTTTATCTATATGGAGAAATTTTGAAATTCAAATCTTTATCCATAAGCAATGAAATTAATTTTAATTATAATTAATCAAACAAATAGAAAATGAAGAAAAATAAAAAATATGAAAGGCAGTCAAAGAAGGTTGCCACGTAGGAAAGAGAGATTTTCAAAATTATGAGAATTTAAAAATAAATATTTGGAGATATTTAACAAAACAACTACATTTGGTTATATGTATAGTATAGATATCAGAAGCCGGCAATTAAACAAATGAATGGCAAACAAATACATAGGAGGTAAAAAAAAACCTACACATAAGTGAGGGGAATTAAACTTCTGACCACATAATAAGGAGCACAAGTCTGTTAGTTCTAATCAGATAGTCTGTCCAAATCATGTGGAAAAAAATATTCATGAAATTTTGGAAAAATTCGATAATCATACTTGTCATTATGTAACTATGAACTCAATTAATCATTGTGAAAAAGTAAGTGCAAGGAAAAAACTCTAGTTTGGGATGCATTTGTAGCACAGCTTAAAAGAGAGTCGATTGAAGGATAAGAAGACACGCCAAGTCTGTTTCTACCTGATTTTTTCTTCATCAATAAAGTTTCTCTTTTGCTGATAAAAAAAAAAACAAAAAAGTCTGTTTCTACCTGGGCATTTTCAAACTTTGTAAATTAAGTTCTTTGTTTCCAAACTGAACTCCACAGTTTTCCATGCTGCTAGTGACTTGAACTACATTCTTTCCAAACTTTTGAAATTAAGTTGAATTTTATTATAGAAAGATAGCGTGGTCTCTGAAATTTTATTACTCAAAACAATTAAATAGTCTCAAAAAATTACAACTCAATTTATAGCAAACATTACTTGGTGGCCAAACCGCAATTCACACCTAAAATTGAGCGAAAATTACATGAAGTCTACAAATTGTCAAAATTTGCAAATTTGACTTAGGTTCAAATATGGGATTTAAAATATAAAAGAATCTTATTAGGAAAAAAAAAACATGATTCAAAATGGATTTATTTTGACCTCGAAGTTAACTATTCAAAATCTTTCCAAATATAGTATAATTTTCTAATTCGGAGGCCTATACGATGAAATTTGCCCAAAATCTAACACAGGTCACCACGTAGATGTGAGTTGAATTTATTGAGCCATTCCGAACTGAATATGGGCATTTTAGGCTTGATCTGACGATCTTGGAAAATCAACAATGTTCAAACTGCTCCATGAATTTGTTGTCAATCACCACTACATTAAGAAGTCAACGAAAAATGTTGTTTGTGATCAATGAAAATAAAGCTTATTTAGCCAAAAAAATATTTTTTTTTATTTTTGAAAGATGAAAAATGGTTTTATAACTAAAAACTTTTAATGACAACATACCACCACCACCACTTCCTCCACTGCAACATCACTGCCGCCTGTAACTTCGACCACCACTGCCTCTGCAGGAAAAATTTATTAGTAGTTTGTATGCCATGGGAGGATTACAATTCTGAAGACTTTTTTCGAAGGTAAGAGCCCTTGGAAGTACTAACTCTCCCGATAGGGTTGTGAGTTTGGCCTGGTGCGGCCCACTAGGGCCCAGGGCTGGCCCATGTCGAGCCTTGCGAGCTCCTGTCAAAATTCGAGCCAAGCCAGGACAACCCGCGAGTCGGGCCGGTGGGCCTGGGCCTGGGCTTGGGGCGGGCTTGGATGAGCCTAAACAATTTTTTTTGTTTTTTTTTTTATTTTTTCTATCAAAATTTTATTATTTTTCTCAAAAAAGAAACACTAGGTCTTAGGCAGGCCGGACCTTCAGTAGGTCTTAAGCAGGTGGATGGACCAGACCTAAGGGTCGGGTCGGGCCAGGCTTCAAAATGAAGGCCCAAGCCTTGCCCAGGGACTCGAATTGGGCTCGGGCCCAGGCCCATCCCGGGTTACGGGTCATTTTTGCACTCCTATCTCCCAGTCTCTATAAGACCATAATTTCAATGATGTAATCAAAAATAGGCAAATATTTTCTGTAAAAATGTTTTCCACCTGAGGAATAAAGCACTAATGTGATTTTTATTTTCTTTACGGAAAAAGATATGTGCGGTGAAAAAGTTCCAAACATGAAATGTGTGAAACTGAATGTGTGGACCACGCACCTTAAAATGAATTTGATCTACACAATCTATTTGTTAGTACTCTTTTTGGAAACTTAGCATTGTTGTTTCTTTACATATTCTTTTCTCATCTTGGCCAAAAGGTGAAGCCAGGAATAAGAAGCAGGTTTGTTATTCGAAGAACAACTTCAACTAGTACATGGTACACAGGGATTCATGTAACAGTTTATTTTGATGTAAAATTCATGAGTCCAATTTCACTAAAGTTCTTAGACAATTCAAAACAAACATCTCAAGCATAAGAGGATCGGTAATGTCACATTACTTTTAGCATCCAAATAATTTTAAAACCAAAATAAGCATCACTGGACCAAATAAATTATGAAGTTTGCTTATTATGAAAATACTGGCACTTGGAAAGTCATGTGCGGTTGTTAAGTCTGACATCGATGACTTGCCACGTTTCATGATATAAAATGTGGTCAAAGCAACATAGCATTGAATTAAGGACAAATTATACAAATAGTCCATGTAGTTTATACAATATGTCAATTTAATTCTTATTATTTCAATTTATTTGATTTTGCCTCTTAATTTAACGGATTGTGTCATTTTAGTCTAATAAATAACGGTTGTTAAATTTGGTAGACGGAAAGTCAAACTATGTGTCAATTTAGTCCGTGTAGTTTACACAATGTACCAATTTGGTCCCTATCAAAATCGAGCAAATTAAAACAACAGGAACCAAATTGACGCATTGCGTAAACTTTATTATCTTTTTTTTTTTTTTTTTGAACGGCAAAAGAAGAAATTTTATTGATGCCAGAAAGAACAAGTACAAAGTACAAGGCAAAAAGAGTTGGTGAGAAACCAACGGAGGAAACAGAAAAATGGATTGGACTCCCCCCAACAAGGACTCCACACAAAACATGGACTCCACCCAACAAAAGCAGAAAGACCAGCAAGCATAACAGGACAGATGAGGTTCAGCCAAAATGCGGGACACACTAATCCTGCACTCTTCAGTCCTGCATTGCGTAAACTTTAGGGACCAAATTGACACATTATGTAGACTTTCCGTCCACCAAACTTAACAACCGTTATTTATTGAATTAAGATGACACAATCTGTTAAATTAAGGGATAAAATCGAACAAATTAAAATAATAGAGACTAAATTGACACACCGTATAAACTATAGGGACCATTTGCATAATTGACTGTTAATAATTTGAAGTTCCACAATTAATCCTACATTTCAAATGTTGGATTTCAAGGTGCAATAATGTTCATACATCTCAACTGAATTATTGGACTATTAGTACTAGATACATGTATACATATCGGAGGGAAAAAAAAAAATCATAATTAAGTTTGACAATTGAAATTGAAAGATTATACTCTTAGTTTTCATTCTATTACTTGATAGAAAGTGCAAGTATTTAACCCAAAAAAAAAAAAAAAAACTATTACATGAAGTTCTTATTGGCCACGCAAGCAAACAAGCGCGGTCAGAGAGAGAGAGAGAGAGCATACTTACAACTAAGCATTTTGAGGAATTGTGTGATCCAAATCTATAAAACAATAGTGTCGTTTCAAAAGTAAGAATAAGAGAAGATGAGGAATGACTGCGGCCCAATTTAAATATGAAAATAATCATTTTGTTTGGTTTGAGTTTTTTGAATTAAATTTTTTGAAAATTAAGTTTTTTGATTTTCGTATTCTTTTGTTTTTAGTGAATATTTTTTAAATTTTAAACATTTTTTTATTGTTTTAGATGCACCTTAGTTAGAGGTATCTAAAAAGTAAAAAATTTGTAAAAAAATATTTTAAAAAATTAATAAATACATTGAAATACAAAAAATGTACTGAATTCTTGTATTTTTTTATATTTTTGGTATTTATTGAATTTTTAAAAGATTTTTTTTACTTTTTAGGTATATTTATGTTTGGTGTGTTTAAAAAAATAAAAAAATTGTTTAAAATATTAAAAAAAATCAGTAAAAATAAAAAAATAGAAAAAATAAGAAAGTAGAATTTTCTGTGTTTTGAAAAATTGGTAACCAATTAAGAATAAGAAAATATGAAGAATGAGTGTCCTTACCCGTAAGAGATGAGGGCTATCTGAAACATGCATGTACAAACACAACCATGGGTGAAGTTGTCGGCTAACCTCACTGAGTACTCAGTTAATGACTTCATCATCTTCTGTTTAGAAGGAATTAAGTCTATAATAAAGCAATAGTGTCGTTTAAAAAGTACGAATAAGAGAAGATGAGGAATGACTACGGCCCAATTTAAATATGAAAACAATAGTAGTTTAAACATTAAGAATAAGAAAATATGAAGAATGAGTGTCCTTACCCGTAAGAGATGAGGGCTATCTGAAACATGCATGTACAAACACAACCATGGGTGAAGTTGTCGGCTAACCTCACTGAGTACTCAGTTAATGACTTCATCATCTTCTGTTTAGAAGGAATTAAGTCTATACGAACTATTGCCCGTCACTGATTTTAGCTTGATATGTTGTCTTTGTTGGATCCTCACCTACTTTGTTGTTTTCCTTGTAGTCTTGGTATGCATATGATTGGGCTTGTAGATAGGTGCCAACACAATTGGGATGTATCTTTCAAGCTATGATGCAGTCATTATCAGACTTTTTGTAAATTGTATTCTTTTTAACTATCAATAAATTTCTCTTTGTTGATCAAAAAGAAAAGAAAAACGCAATCATGGTATTCATGTATACTAAACTAGATGTAAAATAGGCTATACTAGATGAAATAGAGAGTGCCCTTTTGTTGGAATGCATGAATAAAGCTTATGCAACATCCCACCGAAAAAAAAAACAAAGAGATTGGAGAACATGGAGATGATAGGGAGAGAGCAATTGAAATCCATATAGAAAGTGATATTGGCGCGGCTCAATCTGAGATCGCCTTTTACAGTCAAACACATGCGTAAATCCGTCTTCGGATTGAACCTCACCAACATCGCTTTCTTTTGCTTCCCAAACATCCACTAAATTCTCTCCAAATGAAATAATATTGTTTGCAACCAATGAGTTGGTATATATGTGTTTTAGCTACTACTCAAAGGCTTGGTACTACTACCAAATAACCAACTAAAAAGGGGAAAATTTGAGAAAAAGGAACATCAAAGATGGTCCCATAGATGACAATTATAATATATGACCATTCAAGGCATCTTGTGGGGACAAAAGCACTCTAGCTTGATGGAGTAAGAGGTGGAAGTGAAGAACTTGTTGGTGGTTGGGGGTGGCAATGTTGAAGTGGGTTTTCTTCAAAATCATGATTTATATTCCCTGAATCAATCAAATTATAGCAATGCCTTTTGGTGACATCACACTTTAGACGAGGCTAAAGTAAGTATAAGAAGAAATTTATGCTCGGATGATCAAGGTTTGTACTTTTCATATACCTAGGAAGGGTTTAAAATCTTCCCATATTACTTAGAAAAAATGCCCACTCAAATCTTATGTTAGTAATTACCCGGTATATATAAGATAGGAAAACCAATGATGAAGTCCTGGACACCTTGGGATAAAAAGGATTTTTTTTTTAATTTAATTAAAAATTTGAAAAAAACAAAAGAAAAAGAAATGAAGAAAGCACAAGGCAAGATGACTCAAATTTATATAATTTTTTGATCAGAAAAATTAAATATATATATATATATATATATCAATATAAGATGACTCAATATAGTGAGATTCAACTTTAACTTGAAAGTAGTTATACTAGTGACTTTTCATCAATTGTGTATGTAGTAGCATTAATATTAATCAAAATATAGGGTTTTCTCTAGCAAACGCAATTAGGTTTTCAAAGGATAAAGATACTGAAAGTAAAAGATGATAACATGTGTGAGTAGAACACCAACTTTTGAAGAGTTGTGATCACATTAAATTTAACAGAGACTATGCTCATACATGACAAAAGAAACAAAGAGAGAGAGATCAAACAAAGATAGCAAACCACACAAAACACACACACATGGATGGAGAGAGAGAGAGAGAGAGAGTGAAGTGAGGAATTAATGGGGAGGAGAGGGGTGGGGAGGGAGAGAATGTATACTGGTAGGGTTTGCCTCGGGATGGGAAGGTCAAGAAGGTGAGGGGAATGATGTCTAAGGGGAGCAAAAACTTACTTTTAGGGTTTGTTTGTCATGCTTAGTTTGTACTCAAATGAAAATCAAACACTCCTTCATTTGCGCATGCAGCAGAAATATTCTCCACCCAAAAATCCCAAACAATCCCTTTCATAGAGTAGTTATTTAGTAGTTTTCAAACATTATATGTTATTGGATGTGTGGTATTCCAAATCAATCACGTAGCGAATATTTAACGCATAAAATATACTAATTCATAATTATCAAACGACTCACTTAATGTGCTATAATTTTTCATTTACTAAAAATAATGTCATAATATTTAGGAATATCTAATACTTTTTCCTATCCCTTTTCATCTACACTATTATTTTTAAACACCTAACTTTTATATCATGTTCGAATTTCATTAGTTTAGATCTGTGCTCAGAGAATGAGATAGTTGTATTGGCTTATTTGCAAACCCATGTATCGAAATCACTGCTCATATGTACGTAACTTCCCAATATAAACAATATCTTTGATAAGATCAGTTTGATTCGAATTGGAAAATGGGTAATTTATCCAAGTATCTATTAGCCCAAAAAATTTTAAAATGAACATCTGGCTTTAATACCCTTGTTTTCATTATTTTCTTAATAATTATTTATAAAAAAAAGAAGAACAAATCATCAATACCACGTAACTAATGAAATAAAATTATGACAAAAAAGTTCGTAATACTCTCGGTAGTTTGTATAATGGGTGGAATTCATAATTTTAAAATTGTTATGCTATAACATATGTTATTATATTAATTAGTATACCAATTGATACATATAGCACCACTAAGGCTGTCTCCAATGGTAGTAGGCATTTTACCTATCTAAATATTACTATAAAGTACACATTTTATTTTGCCTGTCAATGATTTCATGTTTCTACCCCAACCATGCTCTTTATTTTAGCTATTCATCCAAATACTATTAACTTCATAGAATGCCACGTCAGCAACAAAGATGGAGGGAAATAATCTTAATGATTAAATACATTTTGCCTAGCCTTGAAGGCTAGCTACATGTAGCTAGTGAATGTGAGCTGAGGCAAAATGCCTAAGCATATGCCTAGTGCATTGGAGTTGAAAAAAGTGAGTCATATTAGGCATTTTGACTAACAAGCATCATATGCCTAGTGGGTTGGAAATGCTCTAATATACTATTTTCCAAACTCATATCCGTTTAAAAGCTATTTCCTAAACTTACGCAATTCTAAATTTATTTCTCAAATAAATATTATTTTGTGAAGTAATATTGTCAAACAATCACTTCAATTAATTCATTGTTTAAGAAAAACAAACTATTATTTCTTTTCTGAGGGAAAAAAAAAGGCGCTGCGGTAAATTTGTCATGTTTTAAAAACACAATTCAAAAAAAGAAAAAAACAATATGACTTAAAAAATAATAATAATAATTTAAAACTACTTCAATTAAAAAAAAAATTAAAAATAAGGTGAATTTGGTAAGCAACTCCTATTTAGAGCAAACTAGTTTAAAGAGTTTCTCAATACTTTTCAAATGTGGCTAACTTATAATAATCTTGTTAAAATAGCTATCATAATAGTTAGTCTCTTAGGGGGGCAAGATGCCCCAGTGGTAAGAGTGCACACGTGATTGTGTGGGTAAGGCGCACGGTCACAGGTTCGATTCCCCACTGTGTGAGTACTTGCAGCAGTTTGAAAGGAGTACACGGCTTCCCCCGGGCTACTTACCCCATAGGATTAGTCCTGGCTTCCCGAAAAACTAAAGGGTTGGGGATACCTGCGTTATCAAAAAAAAAAAAATAGTTAGTCTCTTAAAATGAGTAAACTAACATAAAACTAGTTATAATAGCTAACGATTGTGTTTTTTATTTTAAGAGTCCCTTTGAATTGCTCTTAAACACCTATCGAATGACCTTTATAATCTTTATCCTTTTTTTTTTAAATTTTATTTTATTTTTTGCAATACAGCTACTAAAAATCAAAAACTGGCTACAACAAATTACTGATTTTGTAGGAACTATAGATTTAACATTTTATTTTTATTTTTTTTTAAAAAAAAAACTTAAAACTGTAGATGCAACATTACTCTCTATTTTTTTTTAATTTTTTTTTAATACACAAAATAGAGTGACCAGCTAATCTAAAATTGGTAAATGTACGTGTACGCATCAAGTGATGTTGTGGACTAAAAGTTTAGATGGGAGTACCTTGAGGTAGAGTCATTTCGAATTTTGATAATTTAAAATGTTTACAGGTGAAATTTGTGGACCAAGTACCCATATAATAAATTAAATTGAATAGAAATCAATAGACACATGACTAAGACCTAATTATTTAACCAAAATGAATAATTTATTATCAAAATTATGCTTGTAATTTATTTAGTTTTTAGAATAAATGTGATTTGATCAGTGGTTGAAAAATATTCAATAAATTAGATTTTGTATTATGGGTTACCATCTCAACGAATTTTATGAAATGAATAGTTTAAATTATTGAAATAGATATAGCATGAACCCACATAAGCTCTCACTGCAACTTGTTGTGTCTTATGAGCAATGAGATTGAGAGTTGTTGTCATGCCCCTCTTGTGAGTTGTTTTGGGAGTTTTTTTTCCGAATCTGTTTTGAGGATGCAAAGTATTTATATTAGAAGATTTGTTAAGTATATCATTCATCAAAATAAAGTTAATCGGACACCTGCAACCCAATAATTATGTCCTAATTTCTTTTAAAAAAAATTATCAAAATCAGGTTAATTGTTTATTTTAAAATAAAAAAAAAGGAAAGAAAGAAAAAGAAAAAAAGAAATATGCACTTGTTATGATGCTATAGATGTCCTATTAACTTAATTTTTTACATGAATAATTTACTGGACGAATTTTAAAATATAAACGGTTCAGATTATAAAAAAAAAAACTTGAAACAAATCCCATGGTGCCTTACAACAAGCTGCTTTGCCATGAGGCACAACACGATTCTCAATTCCATGAGCAAGGAGCCCTCTGCTAAAATTTGGTAAAAAATACTAAAGAAAATTATTATGTGATTGATGTTCAATTTTAATAGGTCTTATTAACCATACATATTTATTCATAAGTTTTGAGCAAAATTTGTTTTACTTTTATGTATTTATCTTTTATTTTGATAATGCGAACAATTTGAGATTTTTTAAATATGTTATGTGTAAGGAGTGATCATTTAATATTGATATTGAAATTGATAGATTGAGAATTTTTTTGAATTTTATTTGTAAATCTTAATTTATTTATATTAATTTGTATTCAAATATGATATAAGAAGTATACTTTTTACAATATTAATAAATTTTTGAGTAGAAGTTGAAAAAAAAAATTTAATAAAGAGGCCACATGTTCTTTATTTATTAAAAATGTTGGAAATACCAATAAGGTTATTAATAAATCTATCAAAATATATATGAGACACACTTATGTGAAAGTCATCTCATAGATTATTTGGTAAATTTTTTAGCGTTTGAATTGGCATTATTTGTGCAGCATTATACGTAAAGAGAGAGAGAGAAACATAGAGAGAGAGAGAGAGAGAGATAGAGGAATCTTGGGAACAGAAATGCAGAATGTCAGCAAAGGGATTAGTCTAAAAAGAAGTTTCGGAAGGTGTACGCACAAATTTGAGTTAGTAAGTTGGCATCTCCATCACACACGCACACAAACACAGACACACGAGTCCTTAGAAAACCCAACACATCATATTGAGTGAGTGAGTGTGGCAACACTTCGGGCCGTGGGCCTTCAGTAGGGGACACTCTTCTTGGTTTTCTACCCCTTCTTCCTTTATTCTTCCCTCACCCACCACATCTCTCTTTTCTTTTTGAATTATTAAGTTTTTTCTTTTATGTTTTTTGGGAATCCCAAAACTATTTTTTATAACCATATTCCTTCCCATGTAAAATATATATATATATATATATATATATATATGGAGTTGGCTCCCTTTGGATGGGAGGATGCTATTCTCACCCATGGGATTCATTATGGATTTTATTTTGATAATTGAAATCGTTTATTTTGTAAAAAAAAATGTTTTTATGTAATTTATATAAAAAAATTAAGTTGATCCAACAATCGTAATCTATTCAATATTTATCGCATTTGTCTTAAAAATATAAACGACAAGTGTGTTTTTAAAAAATGATTATCTGTTCTTTTGATAACAAACACAATAAATTGAATAAGTTACTAATATTGAATTGACCTAATTTTTGTGTAGATGATATGTATTAAATATTTTACAAAATAAATGACTGGAACCATCGAAATTAAAGTCGTGGTGAATTTCATTAGTATGAATAACTCCCTATAATCTATAATATCAACTAGAGAGAACTCAGTTCTGTATATGTATGAGTCATTACAAGGGTAAAACAAGAAATTGTTGGATCAAAATTGATTATCACCTATTATGATTTACTTATGTCTCACATTAGTACTTGTTGCAACCTCATTTATGACATTTTTTTATTTATTTATTCATTTATTTTTATATGTAGGGTATTATAGATCAAATTGAACGTATCAGACCAAATCCCAATATTTTGAACAAGCCTTTCCTACAACCTGAACAAACCTTTCGAAAAAGATTTATTTCCTGTAATCCGTGACTCCAAGAGTTTTGCTAGCGAGGGGAGTCGAATCTGAAACCTTAAAGGGAGCAAACTCTGAAGCCCTAGGTCTCATCCATCAGATCAAACCCAGTTTTTTCTTGTAGCATTGGTCACGAGGGAAGTAAGCTTTGGTTATGACTAGAAAGTGGTATTTGATTATGCCTTAAAAAGTACACACACACACACACACATATATATATAAGTAATACATGAAATGTACATCATGATATGTCAACTTTATATTTATTTATTTCAAATAAAAAAATATAGTGACTTTGGTTTAGATCCGAGACGTTGATGTTTTGGATCTGGGTTTCATTGTCCTATTTGATTGTTCATGTCTTTTTTTCCCTCATTCCTCATTGAATTTGGTTATTGGGGTGTGTTGGTTACATATGGAGTGGGTTTGTTGCTTATTATTATTATTATTTTTAAAAATTGTTGTTCCTAGAATTTTTTTCATTCGCTCGAGCGACAGTTCTTGCGCTCGAGCAGTCATTGTGAACCTCCAGTACTTTTGCAGGTTTTTAAAAAATACTGGGAGTGTGTACTATTTGCTCGAGCGAAACTTCTTTCGCTCTAGCGAAACTTCTTGCACTCGAACGACGGTCTCTTGTCTGTAAAACTACTGGGAGGATGCATTCTTCGCTCGAACGGTGATTCCTACGCTCGAGCGGTCACACCTTATTGTGTCTAGTCGCTTGAGCGACACTTCTTGTGTTCGAGCGATTTGTCCGAATTCATCAACTATAAAAATCACTTTTGGTCACATCTGGATCACTTCTCTCTCTCTCTCTCTCTCTCTCTCCCTCTCTCTCTCTCTCTCTCTTCTCTCTCCTTCCACCATTGTTGAGCCTTCAAGTTCTTTCTACTTGGTTTTCATCTATTTTTATATATCTTTGGCCCCTAGTTCCATATACCAAAATGTAGAGCTCAACAAGGGCTTCTATTTAATCTGAATGGATTGTGTTTTCGGTAAAGATGGATTTTCAAGCTTTCTTTTTTTCATTGCTTGAAGTAGTGATTTCTTTGCTCCTCCTCAGTACCTCGTCTATGGATAGATATGTGGTAGATTTTATTGCATAAAAAGCATGTTCATTATAAATTTTTGAAAAGCATATAAATGGATCTAGGGTTTGGATGTTTGGGGTTGAAATTGCAAAATTTATGGTTGGTTGGGTTAATTGGGTTGTAGTTAATATGTTTGTTTGGAGATGAAAAGGAAACCCTAATTTGATGATTTAACCTAATGAGTTATAAAGGGGTAAAGGTGAACAATGATTGTGTTTTGATTATTTGAGTTGTGTTATTGTGTTATCTGTATAAAGGGTGAATTAATAATGGTATTGGAATTTATTTGGACAATCATGTCAAGTTAAGTTAGGTTATGGCTTGGAATTTAAGGATGTGGTTTTATTGAGTTGTCGAAATTGATTTTTGGAAACAATGGATTCGGGGCAAGTTAACTTGAAAAATAGAAAGAGTTGATTTGAAAAGAGAGAGAAACCATGGTGTATTTTATAAGTAGAGATGAACTAGAGGTAGGATTTTGAAACCTTTGAATATTGTTATTATCATGGTTGTTGGACTAGAGGTCAAATGAGTATTTGATGCAGACTGAATTTTAGAAAATAAGTATTTTTATTTTATTATTTTAAAATTAATATTTGACCATGAATATTCTAAATTGGTATAGAATATTATGGAATTATTTAGTTATTTAGTTTCCTAATTTAATATGATGTAGTTTTCCTATTTTCTTAGTTTTGATTTTATTTCCTATTTTATTTGTTTCTTGTTCTACAAGAATTAGGTTCATTATAAATAAAGATGTAAGCCTTAGGGCAAGAGAGAGAGTTTTTTTGATTAATATATTTTGAGTTTTATTACTCTTTGTTCCAACTTTGATTAATTCTGTGTGAATCAACTTTGGTTGAGCCTTTAAACTTGGTATTCTTGGGGAATCAACGGGTCTAAAGAGGAGTCTTATTTCCGGTATTCTTGTGTGAATCAACGGATCTTAAGATTGTTATTATTGTTTCGATCAGCACTGCATCAGTATTGGACTATTGTATTATGTATATTTAAATACTTAGGCTTAGAGGTTTTGTCATTGGTCATCAGTTGAGGATAACATTGTGATATTGAATAGATTATGTGTATGTAGTACACTTGAAATTATATGTCTTGGTTGAATAGATTTTTGTGTATGTAGTACACACAAGTTATTTATAATTGTGGAATTATGTGATGATTAGAATTGTGAATGTGCTGAGAATAAGAAGTACCATTACCTTCCAACTAGTGTCTGGAGAGTTGGTTGTGCTGAGAATGTGGGGTGCCAGTACCTTCCAGCTAGCGCTGGAAAACTTGGCAGAGGTACCATTACCTTCCAACTGGTGACTGGTAAATTGGCATAAGTATTAGGAAGGTGTATCATTGGCTTACCATGCATGATGTAGGTAGAGCGTTATTGGGTTTCTCGTTATTATTTCAGTTCTCTTTTGTGTTTCATGCATAGTGATGATTATTTTATGAAGGATGTCACTTGTCTCGTATGGTTATGTGAGAAGTATTTTATGTGTATCGTCTTCATGTCCGTTTAGGATACTTCTATTCGGAAATCGTAATTTGGAATTGGGTGTGAGTTCAGTACTTGGGAAAAGTAATTGGATTTCGTGGGTTTGGTTTCAAATACCTATTAATCGTCTAGAAAATGTAAAATAAAGTGGTAACAAGAAAAAAGAAAAATGAACGATTTTGTGATTGTTGGATAAATTGATTGATTTTGAGAAAAGTACCTATGCAAGTATATTTTTATGTATAAATCGGCATTTATGTATATAGTATGACGTAAAGCATTCATGATCATAACTATATATATATATGTTGTTATTGTTTAGGATTATGTTGGGATTCCTACTGGAGTACACGTTGCTAATCTTTCTTCAGTGAATATCAAGAAATGTTTCAAGATCGAGGATCTTCATTACTTGTTGGCCACGGGGCCTTTTAATTGTTGGCTGAATGCCATTGTTGTAAAAAGGGTTGAACCTTTTTCTTTCATGTATTGATGTAAGCATGCGGGCAATTTACTATAATTATGTCTCATGTTGCATTCAGTATATATTCGAATGAGAGAACCTTTACTTAATTGTCTTTATTGATGTATTAAAGTTCCATACGTTTTCTCCGAAAATTGTATTATAATAAAGGATTTGGTAATGTTACTCGAGTAATAAAAAGTGAGGCGTTATAACTTGGTATCAGAGCTTGCTGGGTTTGAATACTTTTGGCTCGTGGGGAGTGGTTTTTACCACATCGGGTTTGCTATGTTTGATGAGGACGTTGCATATTGTTAGGATAAGTATTAGGATTTATATGTTGCATTTATGTGAGCATGAATTAAGTTTCTTGGATAGTACTTGTAGCTAGTGAACTTACTTTGAGGTCTTATCGAAAACACACTTAATCAACGTGGTTTCTGATGAGAATTCCTTGAGAGTTTCGGGACTAGTAGTTATCCTTGTGAACTTGATTCGATTATGTGACTAAATGTTTAATTAGTAGAATTGTGTGTTTTGGGGTTAGTGTGTCTTGTAACCGAGAGGTGGTGAGTGTGTGCCTCGGAGAACGGTTGTGGTGTTGTGCACTAAAGTTGGTCTTGTTTTGATTTTATAGGATATCTACGCGAGAGAATAGGGGACGAGTTGGGAATACAAGTGTCGGTAGGGACACAATGGTTCTTTTAGCACCTGACGTTGCAGCATCGGCTGTCGGCTAGGAAGTTGCACGTGAGATTGTGAGAGCGATGTAGGATGCTATAGCTCGGAATGAGGGTGACAATGGGTGTGCCCTCAAGCTTACTAAGGAGTTTTTTCGTTCCAATCCACCAAAGTTTTTGGGAGATGCTAAACCATTGGAGGCAGATGATTGGTTGAAGTAGATTACCAAGACTCTTGATATGCTCAAAGTCAAAGATGAGGAGTGGAGGATTTCTTTGGCGAGTTTCCTATTGAGAGGTGACGCAGGGTGATAGTGGAAGTTTGCTAAGAACATCGTAGGTAACACGTGGGTTGCTTTTATCGAGGCCTTTTTGGCCAAGTACTTCATTCTTTCTGCTCGAGAAAGGTTGAGGGAACAGTTTATTGAGTTACGCCAAGATGCTACTACTTTGGCACAATTTGAGATGTGGTTTACTAGTTTGTTGAGGTTTGCTCCAGAGTTGGTGGCAACAGAGGAACGTCTTTGTTATGATTTTGAGAGGCGATTGTGTAATGATGTTTGGGAGAAGGTAGCTGGATCTATGTGAAAGAATCACTACGCTCTAGTTGAGGCAGCGGCTCATGTGGAGGCCATAGTTATGAGTGTTGTTCAAGTGAGGGAGAAGGCCAATTCCAGTAAGAGGTGGAGGCGAGCACATGCTCAATTCCAGGCTATGTCCTTGTCTTCGTTGGAGGTTTCAAATTCGTTGGTTGGGAGGCCTGGTGAGGTTCAAGCTTCAAGTTAGTTTCGGAGTGAGGGGTCTACTATTTGTTTTGTTTGTGGTCATCTGGGCCATGTTAGATGTTTTTGCCCTTTGCATGTGAATTCTTCGGGTGTTTCAAAACTTAGTTGGAGTCGGTCCCTTCAATCCAGTTAGGTGTGGTATCGATACCAGACCCGTGTAAGCCAGGCTTTGAGGGCTTCGCGAGGGTCGGCTTTCCAGTCATCACAGTAGTATTATCCTCGAGAGAGGCTTTTGTATTAAAGAGCTGTGGTTTAATATTTGAGCTTTTGTTGTTGACTGATATGTTGTTGGGTGCTGAGGCATCATGGTACTACGTTGTATTTATATATTGTTCTTGTTTGTTATTCCCCATGTGTTAGAGGCTTATGATAGATTTTGGACTCTTTTGCATGTGTAATGAGAAGTTGTTCATGTGATTGATAACTGTGGCGGTGCTGTATATATGTTACGATTTTATGAAATTATTACGCAATGCCCTGTGAGCCTTGTTTTGTCTAGGAGTTAATTATTGAGAACGGAAATTCGTGGGTTATTGTGAATGGTGTGGTGGTATCGTGAGAGTTGGGTTATAAGTCTTTGGATGTGTTGAGTTTAAGGGAATATGAGACTTTAAAGTTTGTGAAATTGGCGAAGTTCTATGAGAATGTCTACAGGAGTGTAAGATTTGTACCCCGGGTTAGTGAGAGTGGTACTTGTGCGTTGTTTGGTAATTTGATTTTGTTGGTCAGTGAGTCTGTGGTGGTCCTCTTGATTGTAAGAAGGGTGGTGTGTGTTAAAGTATTATTAAATATTGGATGGAGTTTTGATAGTGAGAGGAGAATTTAATGGTTAACTGTTAGAAGCATTTCTTGAGAGGAAGAATGGGGGTGTTCTTGGATAGTGAGTGTGGCATTGGTGAGGATTCTTTTGTGTCCAGAATTATGTGATTGTCATTGACCACATCGGTTTTACGTTCGAAGTGTGAAAGATAATTGCCATATAGGCATATGAGGGGTGACTTCTTTGGAAAACAATAGTGACATGGTCAAGTCTAGAAGAATCTGGGGTGATTCAGCCTCCGTTTGGAAAGTGGGTTGGCTATTTGACTTTTTTGGCTAGTTTAGCCTAGGCTAAAAAGCTTGGTTTGGGAAGGACTTTTTGGCTTTTTGACTTTTTGGCCTTTTGACTTTTTTTGTGAGAGAAGAGTGTAATGATTATGGGTTGGATGTGATGTTTTGTTTGTTGTGGCTAAAATAGCCTATTTTGTCTTTTGTGGCTAAAATAGCCCCAAACCTCTTTGTCAAACGGAGCCTCAAGGGGTATTGGGGATTTGTGTGCGAAACTCCGTTGGGAGTAGTGGTGTTGGGTTCCGTGTTGGTGTTTGGTACCTAGTATCTAGTTTTATTAGGTCTAGTTTGGAGTTTGGTAAAGCGGGTTGTAACCTTGTAAGTGCCTTAGAGTGGTTGGCCGAGAATTGAGCCTTGTGTTTGCAGGTGTAGAAGCTTGTGTGGGACTTGCTTTAATAGTGAAACTCCTTGGGTTAGAGGAGTGCATGGGATCATCGTTTTACATGTGCATTACGCCTCGTGTGGGTGATAACCTATGATGATGTTTGTAATGAAATGGAATTTCAAAATGATCAACTATCTTGTATTTTGTTGTGTTGGGGATTTGTGTGCGAAACTCCATTGGGAGTAGTGATGTTGGGTGTCGTGTTGGTGTTTGGTACCTAGTGTCCAGTTTTATTGGGTCTTGTTTGGAGTTTGGTAAAGAGGGTTGTAACCTTGTAAGTGCCTTAGAATGGTTGGGCAAGAATGGAGCCTCGTGTTTGCAGGTGTAAAAGCTTGTGTGGGACTTGCTTGAATGGTGAAACTCCTCGGGTTGGAGTAGTGCGTGGAATCAATGTTTTACGTGTGTATCACGCCTCGTGTGGGTGATAACCTATGATCATGTTTGTAATGAAATGGAATTTCAAAATGATAAACTTTCTTGTATTTTGTTGCATTGATAACACGGTTGTTATTTTATTAAAGATTGTTATATAAATAAGGCATATGTGTTTGTTATGGCACCACGGTGAGAGTAATCAACATTATGAGATGACGGTTGTTGAGCTTGATTCGGAAAATGAATTTTTCCTAAGGTTATAGCCTTGGATGGCCTTGTTTAATGGAAATGTTGTGGCGTTAATCTAAATTGTAATGAGGAATTTCACTATGCAGTCCGATACAACTAACTTGTGGATTATGTATTTCGATTTACATCCTTGTTTTCGGGAATGCTTATAAAACTTTGAGTTTTGCTTAAAAAGCAGAAAATGTGTTTTAACTTTGATTGGTGTAAGTTTTGGCACTTATGAGAAATGTTTTTCATTCAAGAGGATGATTTTCAAATAATCGAGAAAATGAAAAAGATTTTTGTTTAACAAGTTATGTTATTATTTGTTTTACTTAGAATGATGGGTGTTGGGTAAGTGACTTAACTTGAATTGCAATTTGGTCTAGGTGATGGTTTGAGGAATGTTTTGGGGCTAGCAAGCTTTGCATACCAGGGTGTTGTCTCTAACCTTATCCTGTTGGGAGTTCTCTTATCCTACGTGAGTTCACTGAGACTTTGGTTGTGGAAATCTCTTCAGTATTCTAAGTGTTGAGCACTTGGGTGTGTGTGGTCCGGTTGTGATTGAGTTGCCTTTGTTCAGCCTTACCTTTAATTTCGGGGACGAAATTACTTGGGTGTGTGTGGTCCTATTTGATTGTTCATGTCTTGTTTTCCCCTCATTCCTCATTGAATTTGATTATTGGGGTGTGTTGGTTGTATTTGGAGCGAGTTGGTTGCTTATTTTAAAAATAAATAAATAAATAAATAAAAATTGTTATTGTCTAAAATTTTGTTCCTTCACTCGAGTGACACTGCTTGCACTCGAGCAGTTTTTGTGAACCTCCAGTACTTTTGCAGGTCTACAAAAAATACCAGGAGTGTGTATTCTTCGCTTGAGCGAAACTTCTTACACTCGAACGACGGTCTCTTGTCTGTAAAACTATTGGGAGGGTGCATTCTTTGCCCGGGTAGTGATTATTGTGCTCGAGCGGTTACACTTTGTTGTGTCTAGTCGTTCCAGCACACTTCTTGCGCTCGAGTGAACTGTTCAAATTCAACAACTATAAAATCATTTTTGCTCACATCTGGATCACTTTTCTCTCTCTCTCTCTCTCTCTCTCTCTCTCTCTTCTTTCCTTCCGCCATTGTTGAGCCTTCAAGCTCTTTCTACTAGGTTTTCATCTACTTTTTTATATCTTTGACCCCTAGTTCCATATACCAAAATGTAGAGCTCAACAAGGGCTTCCATTTAATCTGAGCGGCTTGTGTTTTCGTTGAAGTTGGATTTTCGGGCTTTCTTCTTTTCATTGCTTGAGGTAGGAATTTTTCTACTCCTCTTCAATACCTCATCTATGGATATATGTGGTAGATTTTATTTCATAAAAAACATGTTCATTATAAATTTTTGAAAACCATATAAGGGTTTGAATGTTTAGGGTTGAAATTGCAAAATTGATGCTTGGTTAGGTTAATTGGGTTGTAGTTAATATGATTGTTTGGAGATGAAAAGGAAGCCCTAATTTAATGACTTAACCTAATGAGTTATAAAGGGGTAAAGGTGAACAATGATTGTGTTTTGATAATTTGAGTTGTGTTATTGTGTTGTTTGTATGAAGGGTGAATTAATAATGGTATTGGAATTTATTTGGACAATCATGTTAAGTTAAGTTAGGTTATGGTTTGGAATTTATGGATGTGGTTTTATTGAATTGTCGAAATTGATTTTTGGAAACAATGGATTTGGGGCAAGTTAACTTGGAAAATAAAAAGAGTTGATTTGAAAAGAGAAAAAAACCATGGTATATTATATATGTAGAGATAAACTAGAGGTTAGATTTTGAAACCTTTGAATATTGTTATTATTATGGTTGTTTGATTTGAGGTCAAATGAGTATTGGATTATCATACTACGCATATTTAAATACTTAGGCTTAGAAGTTTTGTCTCCTTGGTCATCAGTTGAGGATGATATTGTGATGTTGAATAGATTATGTGTATGTAGTACACTCGGAATTATCTGTATTGGTTTAATAGATTTTTGTGTATGTAATACACACGAGTTATTTATATTTGTGGAATTATGTGATGGTTGGAATTGTGAATGCGCTGAGAATAATGGATACCATTACCTTCTAGCTAGCGCTTGGAGAATTGGTTGCGCAGAAAATGTGGGGTGCTAGTACCTTCCAGCTAACACATGGAGAACTTGGCAGAGGTACAATTACCTTCTAGCTGGTGACTGATAAATTGGCGTTAAGTATGGGGATTGTGTATTATTGGCTTACCGTGCTTGAGGCAAGTAGAGCGTTGTATGGGGATTGTGTATTCTCATTACTATCTCAGTTCTCTTTGTGTTTCATCCATAGTGATGATTATTTTGTAGAGGATGTCACTTGTCTCATATAGTTATGTGAGGAGTATTTTATGTGTATCATCTTCTTGTCCGTTTGGGATACTTCTATTCGAAAATCGTAATTTGGAATTGGATGTGAGTTTAGTACTTGGGAGAAGTAATTGGATTTCGTGGGTTTGTTTTCAAATACCTATTATCGTTTAGAAAATATAAAATAAAGTTGTAACAAAAAGAAAGAAAAGTGAACGATTTTGTAATTGTTGGATAAATTTATTGATTTTGAGAAAAGTATCTATGTAAATATATCTTTATGTATACACCAGCACTTATATATATAGTATGACTTAAAGCATTTATGATCATAGCTATCTATGTGTTGTTTTTGTTTATAATCATGTCGGGGTTCCTATTGGACTTTATGTTCATCCCACGTTGCTAATCTTTTTTTTTCAGGTGAACATCGATAAGTGTTTCAAGATCGATGATCTTCATTACCTATTGGCTACAGAGCCTTTTAATTGTTGGCCGAATGCTATTGTTATAAAAATGGTTGAACCCTTTCTCTTTAATATATTGATGTAAGCCTGCGATTAATTTACTATAATTATGTCTCATGTTGCATTCATTATATATTTAAATGAGAGAACCTTTACTTAATTGTCTTTATTTTCGAGTTTATGAAAAAAAAACCTCAGCTGTGACAATCTACCAGTAATCAACTTAATGACCGTATTAATATATTTGTCAAATTACATGATTGTATTTAAATATTTTTCGATCAGGGAAAATTTCACCTGATTTAACAATTACAAATATTTAAAAAAAAAAAACAGAATTTAGAGGAAAAACAATCTTAAATTTTTTTGAATAACAAACACAACATTGTATAATTGGCAAATATTTACATATACGTACCTAGAAAGTTAATCCGAAAATGTGATATACACTGTTCAAATTTAAACTTGCAGTGAAATAAAAGTAAACCGAATCTTATTTGTAAAATTCAAAATATTTTTCTGAATAATTCTTCTACATAAGTAGTATTGCTGTATAAATATCATGTATGTATCTCTGCCTAAATTCTCCCTCACTCGTGATTTGGGGGCGATAAGTTCGCGAGCCACTTCCCAAACAGATTCCCTCACGCCTTAGAGCATCTCCAACGGTTCACACTAGGCATTTTAACTAACAAGTATTATATGCCTAGTGCATTGGAGATGCTCTTAGCCATTTCACTCTTCTCTCATCGCCATCCTAGGTCTCTCTCTCTCTCTCTCTTAAATTAAATAGTGAGGGAATGGGGGTGTCAAAAGTGAGCTCCGCTTCCATGGCTTTATGGGTTGTTTTCAATTGCACTTTCAGGGTTGTTTGGGAGGTTTTAAATAAGTGTATTTTTTATCTTTTTGAACTAAAAAATTGAAAAAGAAAATATAGATATTTAGGTTAATTTTTTGACTTTTTATGAAAAAATGTGTAATAAAAAATTATAAAAATTAGTTTGTAAGAAAAAATTAAAATTGAGAATTGTACAGCCGTAATTGTTAACTTTTAATGAATAATATTAACTTTTTAATTTATTTTAAACTTGTGAAACTTGACCTCATCAGTCTGATGTAGTAGTAAAAGGATGAGTTTTCAAGATGACCAGTTGACCCATTTATTAGTACTGTACTACTATTGAGAGACTCATTGATTAAAGTAGTGGACAAAGAGTTTTTCTCAAACCATAGATTTGTTTAGAGATACTAGTGGGCCATGTTAATTGGCCTTTAATTTTCATGCTTTGGGGTTTGGCATGTTTGCCTTTTTCTTAGGAAAGCAGACATCCTTTTCCTAAACTTGTATCTCACCCACTCGAAGCGAATATTTTGAATGACTCCTTTTCAGCTCACTTTCTTCTTTCATGCTTTGGTGTCTTCTAGACCAAATATTCTTATTATATTCTAACCCTAATTCATTATTTAGACTTTGTTACTAACTTCTACTGTTTTAGTCATTAAAATTATGGTTATAAAAAATATTTGAGATATCTAATTTATCATCTTTAAAAATTATTTTTAGTGGTAAGTTTGACAAGTGTCAATTTTTGATTTGTTAAACATCCTATCATGTGGGTCAAACCTCAAGTATTTTTCTTAAAATTCACTCTAATGAGATGTCTGATAAGTGTCAAATTTTGATTTGTCAAATATTCTATTTTGTGAGGTCTAACCGCAATGTCACATCATTAATAGCCATATAAAGGTGATAAATTAGAAAGATGTAGCACTGTTGTATATTTATTACGTAAGAATAAAATAAATGATAAATTACAGTATACTTTTTTAAACTATGATCCATTTCCATTTTGTTTCTCAAATTTTGAAACTCAATAATTAACCACCTCAAACTATTATTTTGTTACAGTTGAAGCACATGACACATTTATTAAAACTTTAAAATAATAATGCCTTTATTTGGTTATTCCATTCGCACTTTGCCACTAAATAAAAAAAAAACCAAGTGCAAATAAAATCATTAGATAAAGATATTATTATTCTTAAAAAATCAATAACGGGTATTACTAATAAGTTTGTCATTTGTTTCACACACAACCTAATTCCATTTAAATCTCAAGACAAAATCCTAATGGAAGGTGTTAAATGTAATAAAATAATTGTTCAAGGTTTATTGTTGTGTTTTAAAATTTAGAGAGTAAAATACAAATGAGTCATTTTTTAATGAGGTTTACTGTAATTTATTATAAAATAAAATAAAAATAGAAGTTGGTGAAATTTAAATGGAAAGGAATAAAATGAAATGAAATGATTATTTTTTAGTCTCTAAATAGGAGTGTAAAAATGGCCCGCGGCCCGAGATAGGCCCGACCCGTTTAGGCCCGCTTGGGCCCAGGCCCGAGTCCAGCCAAGCCCTTAGGCTAGGGCCTAAGCCATCATTTTGAAGGCTAGCCCGGCTCGTGGACCCAGCTCGCTTGGCCTGTTAAGGCCCACTTAGGATCCGGCCCGAAGCCCGGCCCGCCCAAGGCTTAGTGTATTTTTTAATGAAAAATAATAAAATTTTGGTAGAATAAATTTACAAAAATAAAAAAAAATGATTAGGCCCGCCTAAACCCGGTCCAAGCCCAAGGCCAAACTCATTAAGCCGGCCCACCAGCCCACCCAAAGCCCGAATACCCCTGGCCTTGGGCCTAGGCTTAATTTTTTGGCCCATGGGCCGGCCAGGCCGAACCCGAATTTTGGTGGGAGCTTGAGAGGCCCGACATAGGCCCGGCCTAGCCCGAGTCTAGGTGGGCTGGACCGGGCCAGATTTACACCCTTATCTCTATATGAAGTCACTTGCAATTGGTCTTGACAATTCTATTTTAAATGTAATTTTTTTTTTTTGGTACTTACGTGTAAGTCCTAATAAGTAAATTTATTTTTTAATAGGGCCTATCGAAAAAATTTATCATGAAAAAATGTCACTAATTGTAAGTTTTAAAGATAATTTATAAAACTTATGACAAAAAAAAATCTTTAATTGTCAATTTTTAGCGATACATATAAAAAATTGTCAAAAAAAATTTATTTTTAAGGATAATTTTACCAAGTCTTATTTTCAATTGGACTTGATGAGAATTAAGTCTAACTATTATGACCTATCAGTAATTTACTTTTTTTTTTTTTAATATATCAATTTTTAGTGAACTAAATGCAATAATGAACATTTTAATATAATAATCATTCTTTTCGCATTCATTTTAATTAATTAAACATTATCCAAGAGTGGGAATGAAATATATTGAATAGATTGTCTACTGTCATTGGTTGTCAAATGACGTTGTAATCGACTGATGATTTTCGTTCTCATAATTGGTTTAATTACAAATATATATCTTAAGATTTACTTAAAATACAATTTATATTTTATAATTTTAGAAATTACATCGTGTACCTTAAATTTTATAATTTTATTACAAATGACTTCTTTTATTAATAATCCAAGTCAATTAATAGTTTTTAATGATATAATAAATATATTTCAATTAATAATTTAAATAATTTTAGTATTATATAGGAAAGTAATGAGAAATTTTATTTTTTCAGTTAATTCTGTTAAATAAATTTTTTTTTAGAAACGAATATTTATATTTTTTCAAACTATAGGAGACAATTCATATTATAAATAAATCTCAAGAGGTGTATTTATAAGGTACCCATATACATACTAAGTAGATGGAATAGACTTTATTTATTTATTTCTCTTTTTATTCTTATTTTTTTTTATCAAACTAATAACCTCAACCAAATTAAATACCTAATAAATTAATGATAGTGTTGTGATTGTGTGTGACAACGGTGGTAGTGGCAGCAACATAGTAAGGTAGTGGTGGTAGTAATGTTGGTGGTGATAGTCAGTGGTTACAATTGCAGCTGAAGTAAGGTGGCAATGGTACGTTGGTAGAATAGTGGTGGTAGGATGGTACGTAGGACCGTTGATTATTGTGGTAAGGTAGTAGTAGTGGCACTTGTGGTAGTGATTGCAGTGGCTGTGGTGGTTGTTGTTGTTGTTGTTGTTGTCTTTTTTTTTTTTTTGAACAAGCAAAAGAACTTTATTGATAATTATCAAGAAAGATACATCAATAAGGAAAGGAGAATGCACAAAACATCAATACTAACTCTGTGATCCCAATTAAGTTGGCATCATAGAGCTGGCAAGATCATAAGCTAACACACCTCAAGGTTGGTGAGCAACCAACCAACACAAACAACCCACTCAAAAAGCAACAAAAATCACATAGTGTAGTTGGTTTTTTGTGCTCCTCAGAAGGGTTTGGTCTCCTCAGATACGATAGCCCTACAGTTTGAACTCCTGTGGTTCTAAATCTGATTTCACAAGTGCAACGTGAAACAGTAAAAACACAAAATAGTCCAAATTTGGCAAATCTTTTGGAAAATCAAATTCTCATAAAAAAATGTCAAAAATTGACTGCATTGTTAGATTTCAGAGTTGCCACCTAAATATTTTTGAAAAATTTAAGAAATCCGTGATTCATGCCAAAGGCCACTTATCCGTCATCACTAAAGTCTCTCAGCTCAGGAACTTAAGTATGAAAATGGAGGGTCATGAATTGAGCAATCCACTCACCCGATCAAAGATAGGTCTCTACTAATCATGATGTGATTCTTATATACAGTATATGCTCTTGTTTTAATTATTATGCTATTTTACTATGTGTTGCACACAAGTATAGACTAATTCGCCTAATTTGGAACGCTTTGATTTCATGTTCGTTTGGAAAAGTGTTTTGAATATGTACAATTTGAAAAAGGTGATCTCATATGTACATTAATCAAATTATTCCAACTTAAGCGAGCTAGGCTCCATCCACAAGCATTCAAACAGGCATATCAAATAAGCATTTGGCCTCATGGTAAATATGTTTGACATGATAACAATCACACACATACAATACGCTAAAGCAAGAAATGCTCACCAAGTACTCAACCGAGGCAAGCCAAAAGAAATTAAACCGTTAAAAAAATGAATGCTCTACTATGCAAGTGACTAATGCAACATATACAACATGCAATTAATAGGCTCGACTACTAACATAGCATGTGAGTCAATTCAAGGCCTGCGATAAAACACGTATTCGAGTAAGGAATTTGAAATTGACATTGATTAGTACGATGAGCAGAACCCTTATGTATGCAAAACGAATGGATGCAAGTCAGGGAAAATGCTAAGGAAAACATGATGCTATATGCTATCCATCATAAGTGAGTAAATAAAAAGGAGAAAGAAATGGGGGTTAGAAGACATACACAAATTATTACATAGAGGGTCCGAATGAATGTCCTAATTAGCTTAATTATTACAACAACGAATTAACTAATTTAATCAACTAGCTACTACAAATTCAAAGGAATTTAACTAATTAATGAACTAGCTATTACAAGTTTCAAATGAATCTACTAATTTAGGTACAACATACTAGTATTAGCATTAATTTCACGAGCCATAGGAAGCAAAGAATCGCAGATGTATGAACGAGAATATCTACCCAAAAACTCCTCTATTTTCCTGCCACGCTATTCTGTTCGCAGTTAGAAAATAATTCTATTTTTGTCCCAGCTTTTGCTCTATTCTGTTATAAAAATGGCACTACCTGCAAAAAATACAATGGTCGGCCAACCTTGGAAAGTGGTCAGCCGGACAGGAATGGTGGCCAGCCGGCCACCATTTTGAGGTTCTGTCCTACTGTTACAGAAAAGAAACAGAGCAAAAACAGAGTGTTTCAGGGGATGCTTATCCTCTCTACCTCTCCTTATCATGGAATTGATCAAGAGAGGAGTAGAATTGGTCCACAAATCATCAATGGTTGCAACGTTGTTGCATGATTGTAAACACCCCATTTTTTATCGCCCTTAAGACTTGGGTGCCACCGATTGATCACCCAATGATGAATTTACACGCATGTCCAAATGCTAGATTTTCTCTGTAGAAAACCTCAGTTTTGAGTCTTAGAAACCTACAAACCTTATGCCTTGTTTTTATACCAAAACAACAACTTTTCAAGCTTGACCATCCAGTGGCCTACAGACCCACTAGTGGCCTGCCGTCCACTATTAGTCTACGGCCGCCCCTTATTAGTGGCCTCCCGGCCACTTATGTCAAAAACCAGATCTTTTTGCCAACTGTGCCAGCTGTCTCCACAGATGCAAGCACTGCACTAGCTGTGTCTACATGGATATTTTCGAGATATTCTCATATATTTCTATATATAGATGATTCCTTCTCATAATTTAGGGTTAGAAAAATTTGTGAAGCAAAGTCTTGAAAAATATTTCTCTCTCTCTCTTACAACTTATATACCTTCTATCTATACTCTCTAAACCAAACTTTGAGGGTCCTTTGTTGAGGTTATTGAGCTTGCATTTTAGCTCTTGAGGCTGTGGAATCGGTGGTTTATAATTCAAAAGGGTTACTCCTCTTCAAGAGGTATAATTCTTATCTTCTTTCCTTTATTTGTTCACTATCTTTTCTTACTGTTTTGAGGCCATTTTTCACCTGTGTTGATGAGCTAAAACTTGTGGTTTAAGGCCATTAAAGGTAGAGAGGTTGACCACCCTTCTTTTAACCTTGCTTACTAGGCCTTTACCCTTGTGTTTCCCGTCTTTTTCATAAAATCTTTTTGATCTTTTTATCACTGAATTTCAGAGGTTTTCTAGAGGCTAAAATATGGTTTTGAAATCCCAAAAATGGAGGGGTTAGCCTTCCCTCCTTTGGTTTGTTTACTAGCTTAATTGCTCCATTATTTTAGCTTGCTTTTGTAGATGTTTTTACCTTAATTTCGGTACTATTTTAGCCTATTTTAGGACTGTTTTAAGTTGTTCATGTCATTTATGCTTTGTATTGCATGCTGGTAGTGTAACGATCCTCATAGGTTTGGTGTTTTAGGCATTAGACACCAACCTATTTGAGTTGATAGTATTTATTTCAAGCTTTCCATACTTGTGCTCATCTCTAATCATCTCTGTAGTTCTCTCATTTCTTGGCTTCTTCTTTGCTTTGAGAGTCACTTCAAACCGATTGTTTGTTTAAGCTTGAGACAGAGATTGTCGTGCTTAATGATTTAATCTCTTCGAAGATTCATTACCAACGGCATGACATCTCTCTCATACCCAAAACAACCCTTTGTTTGACACTTCTTTCCATAGTGGACTTAATCTTCATTATTGGACTAAAAGGCTTAAGGAATGGAAAGGTAATTAAAAGAGGTATTAAAATTGGGAAAAAATAGAGCAAGATAATAAAATGGTTTGGATTCAATCAGACGTTAATTGAACCCATTGAGTCTTGAGTTGTTTCATACTTGTTAGTGATAAAAACGGTTCAAGAGTCAATGTCTACCATTTCCCTTGATCAATATCATGATAGGGAGAGGGTTCGTGGGTCTTTCATTGTGCATTTATTAAGATTGTATCCCTTGGTTCATAAGTCATCACGCAAGGAATTTGTATCGATTGATGGCTTGCAAATCAAGCCTACCCCTCTTTTGAGCTATTTGATGATAATGAGAGGCATGGTGGACATACATCTCCTAAAAATGCTCTGTTTGTGCTCTGTTTGTTATCTGTTGCAGCAAGGCAGTACTACAAACTGGTGGCCGACTGGCCACTTTTTCTGTACGGCCGTCCACCACTTCTGGCCAAAAAGCCACCATTTTCAGCCAGGCAGTGTCCTTTTTTCCTGCAGAACAGAGCAGAGGCTGAAGTGAGAACAATGCAATTTTCTGACTGCAAAACAAAACCCTTTTGGCAGCAAAACAAAGGCATTTTCGGGTGGAAACCGCCTTCACGCATGAGCATTCCTTACTTCTTAGGACTGATTAGCTAGAGTACTTAATTACGTAGCTTAAGTAATCCTATAGTGTAACTACTTAGCTAGTCCTTTATACTATCATGTTTGTGTTGTAATTAATTAATTAACGTAGCTAGTTAAATTTGTGTTGTAATTAATTAATTAGAGTAATTAATTTTGTGTTGTAATCATGTAATTAGCTAGGATAGTTAGTTAAATTTGGCGTTGTAATAGTTAGTTAAGTAGCTTAGCTAATTCATTTATTCGGATCCTCTTGTATGAGAGCCAATTTGTACTAATTAGCTAGTGTAGTTAATTTATTTCATTTGGTTTGTAATAGTTAGTTAATTCATAGTAATTAGCTAGGGCATTTATTCGGACCCTCTTGTGCGAGGTCAAATTGTAATAATGCGTGTATGTCCTCCAACCTCACGTCTTTCTCCCTTTTATTTATCCGCTTATGATGGATAGTATAAAGCATCATATTTCATTTAGTATTTCCCATTTATAAAGCATTTATTCGTCTTGCATGCATTAGGCTTGGCGCATCATTCTAACTCACATTGTTATTTATTACTTCTTTGAAAACGTGCTCAAATCGCATGCTATTAAATTAATTCGCAAGTCATGTTAGCAGCCGAGCTGATTTAAATTGCATATCGTATGTGTTGCATTAGTCATGTTGCATTATTTAGGAGCATGCATGTTCTAATTCTTTTGCTTTGTTTGGCTTCCCTTGGAGTACTAAGTGAGCATTTATTGCTGTAGCATATCACATGCATGTGATTGTTGCCACGTCAAGCATGAATACTATGAGGCTAAGTGCTTAATTGATATAACTATTTGAATGCTTGTGGATGAAGGCTAATTGCCTAAATTGGGATAATCTGCTTAATGTACATACGAGCCCACTTTTTCAAGTGGTACGTATTCAAACAATTTTCAAACAAACATGAAATCAAAGTGTTTCAATTTTTGCAAATTAGTCTATACTTGTGTGCGTCACATAGTAATGCTAGCCTAAATAATTGAAACAAGAGCATATAATGTAAATAAGAATCACATCATGATTAGTAGAGGCTGATCTTTGATCGGGCAAGTGGGGTGCTTAATTCAAAACCTTCTTCTCTTGTACCTAAGTTCTTGAGCGGAGACACTTTGGTGATGATGGATATGTGACCTTTGGCACGATTCACAGGTTTCTTAAATTTCCCAAAAACATTTAGGTGACGACTCTGTAATCTGGCAAAGCAGTCCATTTTTGGCATTTTTTATTCAAAATTGATTTTTCAAAAGATTTGCGGGATGCAGACTCTTTTTTGTTTATCTATGTCACATTGCACTTGTGAAATCAGATTTAGAACCACGGGAGTCCAAACTGTAGGGCTATCGTATCCGAAAAGAGCAGGAAAAGCAAGCCATAATGATGATCCATGAATCGATGGGACAAGGACTTAATGAATGAAAAGAAAAGACCAAAAAAACCTCATTCCCATCATGGAGTTACCTCAAGGGAAATGGTAGACATTGATTCTTGAATCATTATCATCACTAAAGAGTATGAAATGACTCAAGACTCAATGGGTTCAATATAACGTCCGATTGAACCCAACTCAATTTTATTATGTCGTGCCTCTTTTAATCCAATTTTATTAGCCTTTTTTATTACCTTTCCATTCTTTGATCATTTTGTCCAACAGTGATAATTACATCTACTAATGAAGAGAAGTGTCAAACAAGAAGTTGTTCTTAGCATGAGAGAGATGTAATACCATGGTAATGAACCTCCGAAAAGATTAAACCATTAAGCATGGAAGGTCTCTATCGCATGCCTTAACAATTGTTTGAAACAACTCTTAAACAAAGAAAGAAAACCAAGAAAGGAGGGAGGTTGCAAAGATGATTATTACAAGTGTGAGTATATGTATGAAAATTATGAAATAAAAGCTATCAAATCAAATAGGTTGGTGTCTAAGGCCTAAACCACCAAAACCTATGAGGACTTACAACAATGCAAGCATACTATGCAAAGCATAAACTAAATAAACACACACTAAAACAGTCCTAAAACTCACAAAACAGTGCTGGAACTTAGTTTGAAAAGCTAGAAAGAAGTTAGCAAAATGGAAGAGAATTAAAGCTAGTAAGCAAGTCCAAAGAGGGGTGGCTAAACTCTCTACCTTTTGAACCTCAAAATCACATATTTTAGCCTCTTAAAACTCTAAAAAATAATGGCCAAAAGTTGAGAAACAAGTGGGAAACACTAGGATAAAAGCTTATGGAATAAGGTTCAAAGAAGGATGGTTAACCCCTCCACCTTTGGTAGCTTTAAACCACATGTTTTAGCCCACCAAGATAGTCCAAAAATAGTATGAAAACAACAAGAAAAGAGAAGGAATAAGTAGTGTAAAGATGGCAAAAGTTGTACCTCTTGAAGAGAAGATACTCTTTTGTTCACAAACCACAAGATGTTCACTCTCAAGGGCTAAAATTTTGGCTCAAGAACCTCACCAAGGAGGCTCGATTTTTTGGTTTAGGAAGTATGTATAGTGTGTGTATATTGCAAGATAGAGAGGGAGAGTGTTTTGTAAGTTTTGGAGTCTTAGCAAAATTTTCTAACCTAAAATCAAAAGGGTTGGACTTATATTTATAGACAAACAGCTTCCTCAGTCGGAAATATTTGTATAGAGACATCTGGCGCAAGGCATGCACATGGGGGGAGGGATAGTTGTCTGTAAATATCTTCCTGTTGGGACACCTGGCTGGCCGGCCAATGACTTGTACAGCCGGCTACAAAATGTGCTCAGGCAATTCGAAAAAACTGCTCTTAATCCCGACTTCAAACGGGCATATCTCCTTCATCCGAACTCGGGTTTAGGTTATTTTTTAGTCTAAATTGAAGCCCCAAAAGTCTAGTTTCCAATGGTGGTAGCCTTATATCTAAATTTTAAGTGTAAAAAGATATATGCCTAATTTAGTGAAGGCTGCTCATTTCTTTCTTAACGGTTTGATGCCCGACTTCAAACTGGCTTATCTCCCTTATCTAGACACGGTTTTAGGTAATTCATGAGGCTTAATTGAAGCGCCAGAAGTCTACTTTCCAATGGGGTGGCCTCACATCTAAATTCTAACTGTAAAAAGATATATGCCTAATTTAGTGAATGTTGCTCATTTATTTCTTAACAGTTTGATGCTCAACCTTTTTCCTAACTAGTTTTCTTCCATCCCTTCCTATTTCCTTCAACTCCAAACTTGTAAATAAGATGGTTTAAATATTTTTCAAAGAGTTCACCTCCCTTCCATTTATTTCCACTTTGCCTTACTCAGTTTACCGAAAAGTGCAATATTTTAAACAAAATGCGAGCCTCGGAACATCATAGAAACATTTGAAAAAATATTTTGAAAGAGATGGTTTTAAGGTCTAAAATAGTTTTGGTTAAAATGGGATGTAAGGTTGGGATTAGAAGCTTAAAACTGAAGCCTTTTGTTGAAGATTTGGACAATTGTACAACATGACTTTTTATCATCAAGTGTTCAAAGTGTGGCACCCAAGTCTTAAAAGCGGTAAAAAATGAAGTGTCTACAGCTGCCCCTTTTTGACAGAGCTCGAAGTCATGGAATGACGTAAGTAAATGCAAAATCCGAAGACGACCCATTTTGACAAGGCCGTAAGACTTGGGCAAGCAATCAAAATGCAGATGCGATTGGTTGAACCTGAGGGTTGCCTACGTATCCCTTTGCAAGGAATCAAACCGGCATAGTTCAGGGGCAGGATGCAAATGATACACAATGCAACGAAACAATGCAAATAATATACAATATAACGAAATAATCAAACCACGAGCAGTGCCTTATACTCAAATATCATAAAGAAATGAGGATACAAAATCAAACTACGTTTAACACAAAAATTGTGCCGAACCCTCATACCACAATTCTTGTAGAATAGGCTTATGTACACATGCAGAGCAATGTTTTTCGCAGAAAAAGTACAAGTGATTGGGTGGTATGATATAAGTGAGGAATGATTTACTGGGGAAAGATGTACTGGGAAATAACAATGCAATGAGATGATAATGATCCTAAACGCATTTACTCAAAAAGATTGGATACAACAAGATAGAGTATCCTGCAATGGATGCAATCGATAGAATAGATAGGGGGGCAGGCCGAATAACATTTTACCTAGAAAAGGCATGGACACAAAACAAACCACGCCTAACACATAAAAGGTATCGGAACCCTTAGACCACAATTCTTGCAGAATAGGCACGTACACATGCAAAACTATACTTTAACACAGGAAATGTATGATCACATGCCAAAATAAGCTTAACATGGAAAGGATGCAGGTAACAAAATGGTATGATGCAATAGATGTAATGGATAGTATAGTAGATGCATGCAATAAATGCTATATGCAATGCAATAAAGGTAATAAATAATAAAATGATGTATCAGTTGGGAAGCGGCGCTTTTAGAAAGTTTTTGACAGGGGCAATTGGTGATGACTCACCTTATGCTGCTATGGATCTTCCTCTTCTTCTTGGTTTCAAGACTTTTTCATTTATCTTGCACTTCCAAACCACAGATACTACTTTTCCTTGGCCATGCTCGCAATTTTCCCTATTCTCCAACAGGGTAACAGACTAGGTTGGTTCAGTATCCGGAATTGAGGCGCATCCAAGTTACCTCAGCCTATGGGGTTGCCATATAGATTTCAAGCTGAGAATACACTCCTGGGTATTCAAACCAGACTTTAGTCTCAGAAATTCCAAACCTTTGCTTTCTAGGCCTCGGCCATTCGAACTCTAGTTTCCACCGTCTCAGTTGATCACCTAGTTCAAAATAACTAGCATGTATGAGCATGCATGCATAATCCAAAGCACATGTATTAATCACTGGGAAAATGGCAATCCCAAGAAAGTTTTGAAATGGTCGGAGACATCTTTCGAAAGCTGAATCATAGTAGAATCATCATGGGGGTAAACTACCATAATCCAGGGAAAAGTGCCCAACAAATGGCTCTGAGCGGATTGAGAGAAAGGTTAGGTTTATGCCTCTTGTTCAATTGGTGACCTGATCAAATGCACTGAAAATTGTCCATAGTGTTCAGTCATTGGCCACCGGTGGGGCTCATGCCCCTTATTCGATGGATGGCCCAATCAGATGTACTGAAAATTACCCCTAGTGTTTAGTCATTGGCCACCTTTTTCAAAATTATGCAAGCACGTGTGATGGGGATCATTAGAGACTGGAACAGTTGCCAACCAATTAGACTCATGCTTCTCTTCTTTCCTGACATGTTGAGAATTTACACCAGTCCCCTCCAAAGTAGTGATAGATTCCTCATATTCACTTTGTAATGATCATGAATACAATGCCCCTTGTATGGGCACTCTTAGTTTGTTTATGAATTCCACACATGGACTTGTTTTTGAGTTTGGAGCGAACATTCATGTGTGGAATTTTGACCATGCCACTCTGTTGAACTTGAGCGATATACTCGCTAGGGTGACTTAATGAAGAGCACTTTTGAGTGACAAACACACTATGGTGACTTGATTAAGAGTGCAGATTGAGACAAACACTAGGTACGACACAACAGAACTCACAACTGACCCAAAAGTAGAAGAAGACTCAAGGTAACTGATCATTCATAGTGTCCCTAGTATTACTTATGTTCCCTTTAGAAATAAATTTCACAAAACCCGAGTTTCGATTCCTTTTTGTTGCTCAAGTTAGAGAGTTTACGGATAAGTTCAAGTATTGAAAATTGCTCCACTTGTTGATTCAAGCTAGTTTTTTCTTACCCAACACAAGTATGTGATATGCACAGCAGTCGGTGTAGATCATAAATTAATGCAAAGCTGATAACGTGAATTAGACAAGATGATTGGGTCGAGATGAACAAGATGGATATGGTTGAGACCGCACTTCAAGATGAAATTGCTTACATATCCCGAGATGGGAATCAGGTCAAAGTAGTTCATGGCTAAGGTGCAGTCGGGTGTTGACACTCTCTTTTGGACTCTAATTTTTGCCAAAGTCACCCTTGCAGGGTTTTCAACCTTGCAAGCTCCATTTATTTGATTTCTTATTTTTCATGCTCTAACTTTTGCCTAAGCCACCCTTTCGAGTTTTCGACCTAGCGAGCCTCTCAAGGATAGTGTTACAACGTTTGCAGAGAATTTTATTTATAGTTATCCTTACCCTAACATTGGAACTGGCTTCGCCTTGATTTGAGCTTGGTTCTTCATTCCCTTATGCATGTCTTCTTCCTTTCCTTTCCTCTATTTTCAGAGTTAGTTTTTCTCGCAATGTGGTACTTCCTCGCATTGGGCTCTCCGAATTTAGACAAAAGTTGATTTCCTCACAGTTGATTGGATTTCATTCCAATGGATAACCCTGGCTTGATGATTGACTTCCTTCTTTTATCCTTTTTCTTTCTTTTCTTTTCCTTTTCTCTTTTCTTTTCTTCTTTTTGGTTTCTTTTATCCATTTGTTTTTGAAGTAATGAAAACACCAGGGGATAAATTCTATGATTGTGAGGTCTAAAAGTTGTCTCATGCTTGACAAAATGATCGCCTAAAGGTGAAGAGCATCCCTAGGATAATGCAGAATATTACGCACAATTCCGAATCTATCTTCAAGTTTTGCAGAAGAAACAGTTGAAGAAGCAGCTTAAACTCTTGAGATCAAGACAGACTTTGCGCTAATAAGTCAGAATCCACTCAAACCATTTTGGGGATCCTTCTCAATACTTGAGTTTATTAACGGAATCTCATTCAAAGAACTAATTCAAAGCCTTTTTTTTTTTTAAAAGGTCACACATGCATTACTATAGGCACAACAAAATGATCAAAAACTTGACTCTCGCTTTCTTATTTATAAAACAAAGACCTGAGGGTACACGCGAGTGACTTAAGGGAAAAGATTCGACTGACACAATGATGCAAGAAAAGACAACGAAAATAAAACTCTAAACTCGACTATTTACAGGACATAACTCAAAATGAAATCAGCACCCATGATACAGAAAGGGGTTTTCACTCTCCAAGTCCATTTACAGATTGCGAAAACAACTTCAAGTAGCCTACAGGAGAGTCCAAACCTGCCTTTAATTCAGCATTAACATCCACACCTAGTAGGATTGATTTGAGGCTTTCAAATTAGGTTTCATAGATTGAGCCGCACAATTACCGCATTTCTTTTTTACACACTGCCCCTAGTTTAGAAGGTCCTTTCTAAGTGCTTCTGATAATTTGCCTAGCTGAGACTGAGGTTCATCATTCTAACCATCAATGCTGGCATCTATAGAGAGCCCACTGCTTCATCAAGCTTGAACTCACCAAGATCGAGTAAACTTTCCATCTCTTCAAAGATTTTGTTCCTTTTGCTCAGAACAGAATAAGAAGATTCAGGAATAAACATAATGGGTTTGGGCTCAGAGGCGGGTATGATGTGTTGGCTAGGGTAATGGTTGGTTGTTGGCAAGTTATGGATGGGATTTATGTTATGAGGTGGCAATCTATTGTGGTTAGGGAGAGGTTTACTGATAGCTTTGGAATTTTAAGGTGGGGTGATGACCTTATTGTCAATCAAGTCTTGAATTTCGTGGCGAAGGTGGAAGCAATAGTTAGTATGATGACTGTACTACTGATAGAATGTACAATATTGCGTAGGGTCGTGTTTAGATGGGAGAGGATTAGGGAGAGGTCGAGAAGTGAGAGGTTTGAGATACCCTTTTTCCATTAGTACCTTCAATGCACAGGTTCGGCTCATTTGGAGATGGGTCAAGGTTCTTTTTTGGGAAGAGGAAGCATCAGTGTTAGAAACGTTGGCAAATAGGTTGGCGGGTGTTGGCTGGGTATTCATGGGCTTGGGACTGGAACCAGGATGGGTGTTTCTAGTAAAGCATCATTTTTCATTGTTTGGCCTTCCCTTGTTTGCCAACCTATGAGTAACCTCCACTTGAGCATTGGTGTGTTGAGTAGCGAAAGCTTCATCTACAATCTTTTCAACAAGTGCAAGGGCTTGCCATTTGTTCAGACCTTTGGTTTTCAGAGCTTCGACAACCCATCGAAAATGTGCACAAGGGTCAATAACTACCCCAGACTCATTCTTGCTGCTTGCTTCGGCCATGTTTGCTTTCAATTGGCCTATTTCACTTTTAGTTTGTCCCGAGATTGGAGAATTCTTTGGCACAAAATCCACAGCATGAGGTGTGGTAAAAGACGGGATCAAAACCCCAAAGGTTAAATTTGCCACCGTTCCTTGAAGGTCTTCGATCATTCCCAACATCTCAGCAGTAATGTGTTCGGCCATTTGGTGGTCTTGGTGCCTCCGAACCGGATTGGGTGTATCCATCATGCACAAATCAGTATTTTCAAAAATGAAAACCTCTTGCCTGGGCAGATGGGATGGAGTGATATATATATATACTGGGGTCGAAGCGAGAAGGTATGCATGGATGAGGTTAAAGTGAGGAGGAGGTACTTGATCATGAATGAGAAGTGGGTTAGTGGTAACATTAGGTTCTTGAGGTGGAGCTATTGTCTGGTTGTCAATAAGATTTTGAACGTCATGACGAAGGCGGTAACAACGACTGATGCCATGACCGCGCTGTTGATGGTACACATAGTATTTGGTGGGATTGTGTCTTGCAGGGAGTGGGTCAGGAAGAGGTTGGGGATCAAGGGGTTCGAGATACCCTCATTCCATTAGGACTTTTAGTGCACTGGTTAGGCTCATATGGAGAGGGGTGAAAGTTCTGCCTTGAACTCGGGTTAGGTTGGCTATTTGTGGGTTGATGTTGGCAAAATGGTCAGTAGTTTTAGAATTTGTGGCAACAGTATTGATTTCAGTGGGTTTAGGAATAGTGCTACTGCTAAAATTGGTACTCCTGGAAAACACCCTCCTTGTTGGTTCGCTCGTTCTAGGAATAATCCCCTTGTTAAATGCGCTCTCAATCTGAACCCCTAATTCATGCAAATTTTTAAAAGTTAATAGTGGATCGACTATTAACTTTTGTAACACATCAGGCTCAAGGTTCTGCACCACTATCCGCACTTGGTCTCTCTTAGAAGGTCGATCTGTCATTTTTGCTGCCTTTGCTCTCCACCTTGCAACAAATTCCATAAAAGGTTCTTTAGGATTTTGGTGGGTTGCTTCAATCTCTTGGATGGTCATTTCAATTTGGCTATTGTAATAATACTGATTGATAAATGCCTCAGCCAAATCTTCCCAGTTCTGCTTCACTTTATCCTCTAACTTGGCATACCAAGTGGCTGCTATACCCGACAGGATTCTTCCATACAGAGAGAGTTTCTGAGGCTTAGTCAGACCAATCGGTTTAGAACATCCAAGAAAACCTGGATATGTACCATAGGATCTCCAAACCCGTCAAAATGGTCAATGGTTGGCATTTTGAATTTGTTTGGGAGCCTTATGGCAGCCTCGGTGTACCCATCCTCAATGTCGAGAGTGGAGTTAATTCCTTGTGTCTTTTTTAATTACTTCTCAAGGTTAGCAATTTTTAACAAGGTCAGGTCGAGATCATTAATATCAAAGGAAAAAAGCCCCTTATTAGGCTGCACCAAGGGTTTGAAAACTCGAACTTGAGCCAACCCCTTTTCCAGGATCTGGACCCTACAAATCTTCAGCTGGCGGAAGTGGGTCAAAGTTCGGCTAGGGGCCCGGCACTGGATGTGTGGTAGATGCCCCAAGTAGGCATTGCATCTCAGCAATGGTCTCATCCTACATGGCAATTCCTTGGTTTATGGTTGTTGTCATACCCATAGCTTATTCTGGACTCTGAGCCATCATGGGTCTGCTGAGTTGGCAATCGGGGAAATAAATGGGTGTAAGTTTGAGAGCTGACTAGCAAGGATTTCGACCCGGTTATACTTGATGTATCTGAATTGGATTAGTGTAGACAGGTTCGACTTGATTAGGCTTTTTTTTAGAATGGGTCTTTTAGTATTGGATGGATCTTTTTTGAGTTAGCCTTTGGCGATCAGATGGACTGGATCTTTATTGAGTGGGTTTTTTTTTCTAGGATTGGATGGACTGTGATGGGTTAAGGCTTTCTGGGTCAGATTAGGTTTGGCCTTTGCTGAGTTACGTACTACTCCTTCTTTGGCTCAGACAAACCTAGTATTAAAAACAAATGTCCCATCTGATCAGGATACCGAGTGTGCGGGTTAAGACAAAACAAGATACAATTTTTGGCCTTGGTTTTGGTCTTGCTGAAAATTCACCCGCATCAAACACAAACCACTAAATTTCGACCCAAATTCTGGTTTTGATATAACCCTTAAGTTTGAAAGGAATTCCCTCTAGATTAAGACTCTCCTGGGATTGCATCACACATTTCCAAAGATTTCACATTTTACACAAAAGCATTCAAAACGCCCCTCTGAGAGGTTGGGGTTCCCCTGTCTTAGCTTTGGAGTGATCTATAGTTTCACTACTTCAAGCAAGTAGTTTCACAAAATCTTGGATACAGGTGAGCATATGTCCTAAGTTGGAACAGTCACTATGGCTTTACTATATGCAGCTAAGTCGAATGGTCAAAAGGGGTACCTTGGCAAGATTACCAAATATACCTCTCACACCTAACATCGAGAAGTTAAAGGAGGATCAAGCGGTACGACAGTAATTCCGATCCAAGGGTTGTGTTTCCAACATGGTAGAGCCCATGACGGGCCAGCCTTTTGGTAAGCTTTTTAGGCAAGCCTCCAGCAAGCCGTCTAGGAATAGTAGATTGAAAAACACAGTGACTTATGAGCACCAATGCAAATGCAATGCAAAGAACATATGTATGTAGATAAAATTTCACATCATGAAGTTTAAGTCAAGTTCTCTAAATTCCCAGCAAAGTCGCCAAAAACTGTAGCTAGTTTTTCGTGCTCCTCGGAGGGGTTTAGTCTCCTCGGATGCGATAGCCCTATAGTTCGGACTCCCATGGTTCTGAATCTGATTTCATAAGTGCAATGTGAAATAGTAAAAACACAAAAGAGTCCAAATTCGACAAATCTTTTGAAAAATCTATTTTTAATAAAAAATGCCAAAAATAAACTGCATTGCCAGATTTCGGAGTCGCCACCTAAATATTTTTGAGAAATTTAGGAAACCCGTGACTCATGCCATAGGCCACTTATCCGTCATCACCAAAGTGTCTCAGCTCAGAAACTTAGGTATGAGAAGGAAAGGTCATGAATTGAACACCCCACTCACCCGATCAAAGATTGGCCTCTACTAATCATGATGTGATTCTTATATACAATATATGCTCTTGTTCCAATTATTATGCTATTTTAGTACGTGATGCACACAAGTATAGACTAATTCGCCCAATTTGGAATGCTTTGATTTCATGTTCATTTTGAATATGTATCACTTGAAAAAGATGATCTCATATGTACATGAATCAAATTATTCCAACTTAAGCGAACTAGCCTCCATCCACAGGCATTCAAACAGGTATATCAGATAAGCACTTAGTTTCATGGTATATATGCTTGGCATGGCAACAATCACATGCATGCAATACGCTAAAGCAAGAAATGCTCACCGAGTACTCAACCGAGGCAAGCCAAAAGAAATGAAACCATTAGAAAAATGCATGCTCTACTATGCAAGTGACTACTACAACACATACAACATGCAATTAATAGGCTCAGCTACTAACAAGGCATGTGAGTCAATTCAAGGCATGCGATAAATCACGTATTCGAGTAAAGAATTTGAAATTGACATTGATTAGTATGATGAGCTGAACCCTTATGCATGCAAAATGAATGGATGCAAGTCAGGGAAAATGCTACGGAAAACATGATGCTATATGTGTAAACACCCCATTTTTGACCGCTCGCAATACTTGGACGCTTTGTTCGGTGCACTCGATGATGAAAATTGTATTGAGTGTGGCTCGAGTTCTCAACGAGGGATTTAAGTTCAAGCTCCAAAACCAACCCCAAACCTTTCATATTCATACTGTTCTTACCCCAGAAATTCATTTTTGAACATTGTGCCACCCTACACTGAGTTCAAAACAGAGGAACAGGGTAACACATTCGGAGCCGGCCGACTCTCTTTAGTGAGAAACACTATTCTGGGCGGGAATGAGCTAGCTGTCCATTTTTGAAGATATTTTTGGCCTATTTTGCTCAAATTCTATAAATACGAGTATATATCTCAGTGTTAGAGATTGGAAAATTTTCAAAGAAGCTAAAACATAGTTGAGAGCCCCTCCTTCCCGTGCAAGCTAACTTTGAGATATTTGAGCATCCATACACCATAACTTAGAACCTTGGTTGAGCTTTGTGAATCATAATTCAAGCTTGAGAGTGTGCTTGGACCAAGTTTGGTTCACAAGAAAGAGCTTACCTTCTTCAAGAGGAATATGCTTACCACCTTTCTATTGCTTTCATTTCTGTCTTTCTCTGCCTATTTCTTGTGTTTTTGTATTGTTTTGATCCTATTTCAAGTGTTGGAACTTTGTTTTGAATAGCTACCAAAGGATAGAGAGGGTTAACCCCCCTTTCTTGCACTCTACTTCATAGCGCACACCATTGTTTTACACTCTTTTCTTCGCCTTTTAAAATGAAATTCAAAGTTTAAAAAAGGCTTAAAAAAAACATGGTTTGAGGTCTCAAAAATGGAGAGGTTAGTCACCTCTCCTTGCTCTTGTTCACTAGCCTTGCATTGCCTTGTTCTTTCCTACTTTTTTATGCTCTTTAACATGATTTTTGGCCACTATTTTTAACATATTAGGGGTTGTTTTAGGGCTATCCTAATTTATTTAATTAGTGTATGCTTTCAATATCTAGCTTGTTGTGTTGTAAGTCCTCATATATAGCTTGTTGTGTTGTGTCACCCATGCTTTGATAGTTTTTCTTTGGTTAATTTTCATGTCAAGAGTCTCATTTTGAATAATCAATTTTACATAAGTCATTTCTGTCACCTCTCCCTTTCTTTTTTTTTTGTTTTTTTTTTAGAGTCACTTCAACCAATTAACGGTTATTCAAAGCATGAGAAAGAAACTTATGCTCAATGGCTTTATCTCTGCAGAGGTTCATCGTCAAGGCATAAGCTCTCTTTCATGCTTAGGATTACTTCTCGTTTGACATTTCTTCTCATTTAGTGGACTTAACCATCACTTTGGACAAATTGATTAAAGAATGGAAAAGACTAATAAAATTGGCCTAAAATCGATGAAATCGACATAAAGAAAATGTTTAGAGTTGGTTGGATTCAGCCAGACGTTATGCTGAGTCCATCGTTTTGAGAATTGTCACGTATCAATCCATGATATGTTGATAAGACTTGATGCACATCTACTTTCCTCTTTGAGCCTTCATGATAGGAAGGAAAGGTGGTTTTCCATTACATTTATCAATTTTGTCCAAACGTGCTCGGGATCACCAAGCCATCAACTTATGCTAATTGATGGTCTCGAATGCGAATTTGTTCTTCTCTTGGGTATCACATGATAGAGAGGGGCAGAAAGGACAAACAGGCCCTAGAAAGGCTCTGTCTGCACTATTCTCACCCCAGAGCACAAAACATTTTTTGGACTAAAATTTAGCGTCGGCCGACACTTTTTTGGCCCAGCCGGATCTCATTTGGGGCCGGTCGGCTCCCAATGTTTGGTAAAATAGAGATTGTTGGTAAAAACAGAGGGTAGTGGCTGAGGGCAAGGTAGAGCAATCTGGGCAGACAAAGTAGCTTCTGGACACTGTGCATACAATCATTGGGTCTCGGGGTTGCTTGGATTAATATTCTCATTAGCATTGTTGTAATAATTCTTATTGTTAGTAATTATTATAATATCCTTGTGCAATTATCGTTGTTTATTAGAAGTACCCTTGTTGTAATAACTTACATATCTAATTAGTAGTTAGATAGTTTAATTCATTTATTCGAATTTGTAATAGTTAGTTTATTTCGGACATTTGGACATTTATTCGGACCCTCTGGGCACGGGGCAAATATGTAATAAGCGTGTATGTGCGGTGTGTATGTCTTCCAATCCCCACTTCTTTCTTCCCTTTTATTTCCCTGCTTATGA
>NW_021025248.1:343690-361060 GCF_004153795.1 Camellia sinensis
GTGCTAAAAAAATCCCAAGGCTTTAACTCCATTCCGGATATTGAAGACGGGTACACTGAGGCTTTGGTCAGATTACCGGAGAAGTTTAAGTTGCCCCACATCGACAGATTCGATAGAAGTAGGGATCCGATTGTACACATTCGCTTGTTTTCAGATGTGTTATGACCAATGGGCCTGTCTTGGACTCAAAAACTATCGTTGTTTGGGAGAACTCTGTCTGATGTAGCGGCCATCTGGTACTCAAAACTGGAGGATTCTATGAAGCGGAATTGTAAGAGCTATCTGAGGCATTTGTTAACCAGTACTCTTATAACACTCAAATAGAGGTAACCATTAGTGAGCTAGAGGCTACTACCCAGAACCCCAAAGAATCATTCATTGACTTTGTTGCCAGATGGAGGGCAAAAGCAGCAAGAATGACAAATAGACCTACTAAAAGAGAGCAAGTTTGACTAATGGTCCAGAATCTTGAACCAGAAATGCTGTAGAGAATGATAGTGGCACCGCTATCCACCTTTGCTTTTGTACATGAGTTGGGGGTCCAGATTGAGAGTGTATTCAGGAAGGGCATTATTCACAGAACAAACGAACCTATAAGAAGGCCATTCTCTCGGGGTACCAATGCAAGCAGTAGCACTATTCCGAGCCTGCAGATGTTAGTAAAGTTGTTACAACAAAATGGCCGATCCCTTTGCCTCAGTAACCTCGCAACCTTCACAAACCACCGGCCCACCCCAAAATCGAAGAACCTTTACCCCCCTCCATATGAGCCCAGCCCGCGCCCTCAAATTGTTAATGGAAAAGGGGCATCTCAAGCCCCTCGATCCTCAACCACTTCCTGACCCATTACCACCCAGACATGACCCTACCTAGTATTGCATCTTCCACCAACAACATGGTCATCCCATAGACTTGTGCTACTGGCTACATGATGAGATCTAGGGTCTCATTGACAACAACAAAGTCATCACCTTACCCTCCAAACCAAACGTAACTACCAACCCACTTCCTACACATAACCACGTTCCCCCCACCCAAAACATTAACCAAATCCATACACTACCACCCACTTATAATCTGAATGCATATATTACCCCATCACATCTACTCAAGCCAGAGGTAAATATTCCAGAAGGCACGGACATGTGCATGATGGACTTAACACCACAAACCCAACCCAAGTCCGTGGCAGCAGAGGCGAAGAACAAAGAGAGTGCACTAGAGAACGGTTTGCCTAATGCCCAAGTGTAGACACCCCATTTTTGACCGACCACAAGACTTTGATGCCATCGTTTGTGCACTCGGTGATTGCAGATGTTTGTGCTCGTTATGAGTTTTCGGAGCTTTCGGCTGAACGCCATATCTCGGGACCTCTTGACTCTTTTCTTTTGGTTTGCTTTTGGACCGGACCTTGGTGCCTTTGCCTAGAGGGAGAGAGAGGCCTGTTGGCCACTTTTTGTAGCTATAGGCTACTTTTCCCTCTTCTAGGCCACTTGCAGTGGCCGGTAGGCTAGTTTCCAGAGCTTTTGGCTGAACACCTTGTCTCGGGGCCTCTTAGCTCTCTTCTTTTTGGTTTGTTTTTGGACCACACCTTGTTACTCCTTGCCTGGAAGGAGGAGAGGGCCTGTCGGCCACTTTTTTGTAGCTGTAGGCTACTTTTCCCTCTTATATGCCACTTGAAGTGGCCGGTAGGCTAGTGGAAGTGGCCGGTCGGCCACTTGAAGTGGCCTACGGCCATTTTTCTGTTTTTGTAGATATTTTTGGTGCCGGCTGTGCCAGCTGTTGGGCACTGAAGCCATCCTCCACACATGTGTATGGAGGGATTGGAACAAGCTCTAAGCTTGTCAAGGAAGCTTGTCCTTGCATTGCTTATTTAAGGGGAGCTCTCTCCCCCTTTCAAGGGTTCAGAATTTTTGGAGAACAAAAATTTGCTCTCTCTCTAGATTTCTCTCTCTCCCTCTTTCTATATTGTGCTTAGAATTGTATTTTCTTTACATTTTTGTACACAACCCTCAGAGCCAAACACCTACCTTGGAGCTGAGGTTTCTTGAGGTTTGTTTGGAGCTTAGAAAAGCTGGTTTTGGCTCAAAGAAGTTGCTGTTATTGCTGTGCTTCAAGGGTGAGTCTCATATCCTCTTTAAAGCTTTACTTTCATTGCTTATTTGGCCATCCTTGCATGCTGTTTTAGGCCTAACTTGCAACTACAAAAACTTTTCTTTTTAAGTGTTAAAAATGGTTGTCTAAGGCCTTGTTTGAGTTAGGGGTGGTCTACTTCCTTTTGTGGCTTATTTTGCTTTGCTTTGAGCTATCCTTTAAAGCCTTTGAGATCACCTTTTTTTGGCCTTTTCACCACTGAATTTCAGTGGTGGAAAGTGTGTTTTTGGGACCCAAAATAGGTGGGGGTGGTCCCCTCCTTTGTACCTTGTTTGCATGTGTTGATGGCCTACCAAATGAGCATGTGTTTCTACTCCTTTGTGGCTTTGTTCAAGCATATTTTTGTGACTTTTTAGACCTGCCATGACTCTATTTTTGGCTTGTTTGATCATTGGTTGCTTGCTCTTTGCACTTGTAGTGCAATCTCACTCATTAGCCTTGCATGCTTAGTGTTTTGGCCTTTTGTTCTAGCTTGTTTTAGCTATATTTCAGCATGCTTTTGGCCTTGATCTAGCATGCTTAAACTCTATTCCAAGTGGTCTTGGTCATGTATGGCTTGCCTTGTCGGGTTATAGCATGATAGGCTTTCATAGTCTTGTGTTTTGAGATCCCTAACATGCCTTATTTGTGAGGTTTGTATGATATGGAATCATTTGGCATGATATTTCAGAGCATATACTTCCATCATACACTCATATATATCGCTCTTTAATTGTGTTTGAGAGTTGAGCCTTATGCCTTGTTTATGAGCCAATGCATGAACATCGTTTTCTTGCTTGTTTGTGCATTGTATTGCATGCCTTTAGTGTTGTGTCCTTCGCTAGTCTCGGTGTTCTTGGCTTTTAACATGCATTGTATGAGTTGCTAGCTTGTTTTAGCATCATTTAGCTTGTCATTTTAGTGCTGAAATATATGCCATTGCACTCCATTGTTCACTCCTTCATTTGTTTTGAAAGAGGTCTTAAGCCCTTTGTTTGCTTGAGCATGAAATTGAGGCGTTCATGTCTAATGGTTTTAGCCTTCTCTTGAGGATTTCTACTAACCAACGGCATGATGCTTCTTTCATGCTCAAGACGTTTGTGGACTTAAACCATTAGAGGACTTCTCACTTTTGGACTTAACCAGTTACAAGACTTATCGGTAATCTAAAATGGGTAAACAAAATGAATCAAAGTAAAACATGCCAAGATAACATGTTTGAGTTGCATTGCATGTGCTTGGATCGGACATTAATCCAAACACGAGAAACGAGGGGCGTTTCATACTCGAAGTGATGAAACGTGCCTCATTTCTTAGTCGCCGTCCCCCTTGATTATGCATGATAGGGTGGAGGCCTCTTGAGTCTTGTGTGTTATTTGTGTATTCATTGACTTGTACAAACTTGGCTTCTCGGCCACCGTGCATTGTGATGCTCGGTTGGTGGCCCGAGAGTCGAGTACCACACTCCTTTGAGCTTGAGAAATGATAAGGAGGGTGTTTGTACACACACACCCTGCAAATACCTTGCTTTGCCTCTGTTGTACTCTGTTTGCAGCAAGATTGGAGTGTGCAGGAGCAAGTGGCTGACCGGCCAGGGGAAGTAGCCGACTGGCCAGAGGAAGTGGCCGACCGGCCACCTTAAGTGGCCTACAACTTCCCCTGGTGGCCAACAGTCCACCACCTTGAAGGTGGTTCAAAATGGTTCTGGTTCTGGAGCAGAGGCAGCCTGTAAATTAGTTCAGTGTTCAGGAATCAAAGCGAATGCAAACAGAGGCAACCGGTGGCAAGGCGATGGATTTTTGGGAGGAAACCGATCGAGCATGCATGCATCCCTCGCCCCAGAGGCCTTTTAACTGTTTTAGATGGTTAATTCGTTGGTTCTATAATTAATTAGTTAATGTGCTTAACTAATCGGTTTATGTTGTAATAATTAGTTAGCTATAATAGTTAATTAGTTATGGTTTGTAATAGTTAGCTTAATTAGCGTAGCTAGTTAGCTTTCATTTCATTCGGACCCTTCGTCGAGAGGGCATATATTGTAATAAGGGTGCGTGCGTGTGTGCATGTCTTCCAACCCCACTTCTTTCACCCTTTTACTTATCCGCTTTCGATGGTTAGATTAGGGCATTTTTTTCAATTAGCATACCTTATGCTTTGCATGTGTGCATCATTCATTTGTCTTGCATGCACCGGGCTCGGCCCATCATTCAAATTGTATTGTATTTCAATACACTTTCTTGAATACATGTTTCAAAGCATGTTATCAAGTGTTGCATTCATATGCCATTCTAGATAGCCGAGCCTATTTTAGTTGCACTTTTGCATGTATTGCATTAGGCATCTTAACATAGCTAGGATCATGTATGATTTCTAACTAGCTTTTGTTTTGGCTCGGAGTACACTATAGGTGTTTACGCTTTATAACCTTTGCATCAATGTGAGTGTTGCCATGTCAGCATGCTTGCCATGAGGCTATTTGCTTAAATGCTAAACTTCATGAATGCCTGTGGATAAAGGCTTCCTTACTTGAATTGGAGCAATTCATCAAAATGTGAGTTTTAAGCCCACTTGGAGTGGCAAATCATCATGTTTTAAGCCCACCTTGTTTGGTGGCAAATCCACATTTTAGCCTACTGGCGAGTAGCATCTTCAAACCATTTTCGAAAACAAACATGAGATGTTTTGTTCCAAATCGAGCGATTTAGTCTATACTTGTATGTTGTGTGCATCACATAGTAAGTTAGCTAATAATCAAACAAGAACACATGTGTTTTCAAAAACAACATATCATGTTTAGTAGAGGCCAATCCTTTGATAGGGCGAGCGGGGGTGCTCATTTTAGGACCTTCCCCACTCGTACCCAAGTTCCTGAGCTGAGGCAACTTTTGTGATGACGAACACGTGGCCTTAGGCACGAGTCAAGGTTTCCTAAATTTTCCAAAATAAAATATTTAGGTGGCGACTCTGAAATCTGACAAAGCAGTCCATGTTTGGCGCTTTTTGATTAAAATCGATTTTCCAAAGCAATTTGCCGGATTTAGACTCTTTGGTGATTTATCAGTCTTACATTTCACTTTGTGAGATTAGATTCTAAACCATGACAGGAGTCCGAACTGTAATAGTTAGAACCCAATTCGTGCCCTCTCCGAAAGGGGGTGCACGGAGAGAGTTCGGGCAGTCTACACCAAGTCATAGAGAAAGGGGCCTTACTCGTAGAGGAGTACGACCCCGGCTTATGCATCGTGGCCGTTGATCAGCTGAAGCCAGTAGTCATATTGTTAGACTTTCTCAGCATTAACATTATTGGGGAGGACAAGTTAGGGAAGAATCAGAATGATTGGTTGGAACAGGGCCTTAATGACTTAACCAAACTGGAAGAAGACCTGGCCAAGCTGGAAGAGGATCTAGACAACATCTATTTCTTTGAAGAAGAGGATACAAGTAGTGTACAACTGGGGTGGTGAGATCCAAGCCAACCAAAAACCAGCAACAGGTGGTTGAGTGAAAAGGAGTCAGATGTAGAGGAATAGATAGGAGAGACTAGGAAAGAAGAGAAAATTGGTGGTAGCAGCAAGATTGAGGCTGCATCTCTGACCGAGAAAGAATAGGCATTGGAACAATTTCAAAGGGAAAGAATAGAAGAAATCCAGAGGAAGATAGCCTTGGAGCAAGGAAAAGGGAAAGGGAAAGAAGAAACTGAGGCAAAGGCGGGTAATGTCCAAACCACCAAAAAGATAGGATGAGAGCCCAGTGATCGGAAAAGAATACCAAGGAAGCTCAGAAAGTATTGGAATGCAGAAACCAAAACTGTGGTGGAGGAAGAGTGGTATGATGATAGGGGGCGTGACGTGAACGTGCTCCAGCTAGAACCTGATAGTAGCACAGCTATGGCTGTCGGGGAGTGGTGGAAGATAGTGACTTAAGTTATGCGTATACCGATGAAGGGTGGAAAGCTGATACCCCTTATCACACTTGGTATACTAACAAGATTAACCATATGACCCGAAGTGGTCGATATTTTAAACTCTCAGCATTGGATCAGCCCAAATCCTCCAACAAAGAGGCTAAGAAGTTAAAAGAGAAGGATATGGAAGAAAACCTGGTCTTGAAACAACTCAAGAAGATTCAGGCTGACATATCAATCTGAGGGCTAATCATGGCTTCTCGGGAGCATAGACAAGCACTGCTAAAGGCAATAAATCGGACCAAATTACTTATCGACACCACCGCTAACCAATTGGTATCGTTGGTTATATTCAGGGACATTACGTCGGTGATATCTTTTACAGATAAGGAGTTAACTTGAGGCTACCAACCATAACCGACCCTTGTATGTGACCCTAGAAAGCCAAAAAAAGTGAATTCTAGTGGTTCTAATAGATACCGGCTTGGCAATTAATGTATGCCCGGTGAGGACTACCTATGCCATTAGTTTGAGGTCGGCTGACTTTAAGGCCCACGAGCCAGGCCATTCGGGCTTATGCCAACACTAACCGAGATATTATGGGAACGTTCAAGAGCCATATCCTAATCGGCCCGTCTGAGCATGAGGTGGAATTCCATGTCATGGACGTTCCAAATACTTTCAATCTACTACTGGGAAGGCCTTGGCTACATCAAATGAGGGTTGTGTCATCAACAGTCTATCAGTTGGTAAAATATCCCTTTAAGGGTGGGATTGCAACTGTGTACAGTAATTCTACAATCCATTTTTCCCAGGGAACTACCGCGCCATTATTGGAAATCATCTATGGGGAAGAAGATGTGTTCCTCTCTGGCTTCTCTCTAGCAGAGGCCCGGTTGGTCCAAACCATCATGGTAAAAGACGATGGAAATTATGTGAGCGCTCAGTCCGTCTACATGATGAACAAATAGTGGCATATTCAAAAAGCAGGACTGGGCAAGAGTGGCAGGCAGGAAGGTACTGTTGCCAAGGAGAAGAGTCACAACCCCCATGCTTTTGGGTTGGGATATAAACCTACTGCTGAAGACTGGCAAGGGAAGGGGCAGGAGTTGAAAGGGAGAATCAAAGCAAAAAGGACTGGCAAACAGTACGAGTTAGTCCATAAACCAATACAGGGAACCTTGAACAGGTGTTTTGTCCACCAAGGGGAAGATTTCCCTTTTTGTGGATTTCTAGAGCCTTGGATTGACAGGGAAAAAACAAGGAGAAGGTATTCGGTGTTCGAGATCTTCTTTGGGCACCAGTTACCAGAAGAGGAGGATGAGTAGACGGACCTAAGCATCCACACAGATTGCGGCAAGGCAACAAGCCTGGATTTTGAAGAAGAAGAGTTGTTGGGAAAAGCACTGGCTGACTTATAAGCGAGTTCTACTGCAAACACTGAGCCCGCCAACTTGGGGGATAGTTTTACTATCTCAATGATCAGGGATAAACTAGCAGCGGATTTCTCCAATCTTATCGTAGACACGTCTGAGCCTCCACACCTAGTCTAGAAGTTTGAGAAAGGTGTTATTAACAGTTTCGAATTAGATAGTGAGTCTGAATCTGATTCCACGGAGTCTATGGAATCGGATTCAGATTCATGTTTGTCTGGTACTTCTGGAAGGGGTAACCCGAATACCAAGGTCCTGTATAGGTTGTCTTTTAGTTTTTCTTTTGAGTCAACTGTAATAGAGGATCAGGATTGTTTGATTTGGAATGCAGCAGACTTTGCATATTTTTCTGTGCCTTTGGTTTGTTTTACTGATCTTGATTTTCAAAATTTTGACTTAAACAAAGAGGAAGAAATTCCTCGGGCTTTGAAACTTTTGGTTGACCAAGCGGAGAAGAGGCGTGTTAAGCCCTATACTGATGAAATCATTGCAATTAATGTGGGTACCGAGAAGGATCCCCACTTGGTCCAGATTGGGTCTACGTTGTCTTCGGAGGAAGCACCTAATTACTTTATTAAAAGATTTCAAAGATGTTTTCGCGTGGTCCTACGAAGACATGCTTGGAATCAGTCCGGAGAATGTACAGTACCAGATCCCTCTTAACCCTAAGGCCCGACCAGTTAAGTAGAAGCTACATAGAGTCCGCCGGGATTGGGCATTAAAGATCAAAGAGGAGGTCACCAAATAGATTGAGGTAGGGTTCTTACTTGTATCTAAGTATCCGACATGGTTGGCCAATATTGTTCCAGTTCCAAAGAAGGATGGCAGAATCAGAGTCTGTGTCGACTTCAAGGATCTGAATAAGGCCAGTCCAAAGGATGACTTCCCTTTGCCACACATAGATGAGTTGGTACACTTCACCACCGGTCACGCGCTGTTGTCATTCATGTATAGGTTTTCCAGGTATAACCAGATTTTGATCGCACTAGAGGATAGGGAAAAAACTGCTTTCACTACTCTGTGGGGCACCTACTGCTACCGAGTCATGCCATTTGGGTTGAACAATGCTAAGGCTACCTACCAGAGGGCTGTAACCACCATTTTGCACGACATGATCTACAAAGAAGTTGAGGTATACGAGGATGACATGATTGTTACGTCCAAAGAACGAGAAGGCCACTACACCACACTGGAGAAATTCTTTCAACAGATCAAAGAGTATAGATTGAGGTTGAACCCCTAGAAGTGAACCTTTGGGGTGATGATAGGGAAGATGCTGGGTATTCTAATCACACAATGGGGAATTGAAGTAGACCTTTACAAAATCAAGGCCATCTTAGAAATGCCACCACCAAGGACTGAAAAGTAGGTACACGGCTTTCTGGATAAAGTGCAATTCATAAGGCAGTTTATTTCAAAACTAACTTTGACTTGTGAACCACTATTTGGTCTCCTGAAGAAGGGAAAGAAGTTCCGATGGGACGATCGCTGTCAGTGTGCCTTTGAACAGGTCAAGCAGTATTTGCAGAATCTGTCTATGTTATCACCACCAGAACTGGGGAAACCATTGATCTTGTACCTGTCAGTGATGAAGTCGACTATGGGGTGCATGCTAGCTCAAGAATCTGAAGCCAAAGTGGAGAAAGCCATCTACTACTTGAGCAAAAAGATGCTAGACTATGAGACCTGCTACACTCCCCTGGAGAAAGCTTGCCTAGCCTTGGTATGTGCTACCAGGAAGTTGAGGCACTACTTGTTAGCTTATTATGTAATCTTGGTTTCGAGATTAGATCCCATTAAATATCTCTTCGAGAAACCAGCACTTACGGGTAGGCTAGCTCGTTGGTTACTTCTTCTGTCTGAATTTGATCTCAAATATGTCACGCGCAAATCTGTTAAAGAGAGGGATGTAGCGTAATTCCTAGCAGACCACCTAGTAGAAGGAGATGAAGCAATGGAATACCTATTCCCAGATAAAGACATTATGCGTGTAGAAGAGGAAACATGCACGATGTACTTTGACGGGGCAGCTAATCAATATGGTTATGGGATAGGTGCGTTGCTCATAGCACTCGATGATTTCCATATACCCTTAGCGTTCAAACTCCAATTCAGAGTATCAAACAATGAAGCAGAATATGAGGCGTGCATTGCTAGTTTGGTAGCTACCCTAGAACTAGGGGTAATTAGGTTGGACGTTATTAGGGGCTCAAATTTGGTTATTTTTCAAGCTAACAGGGATTGGAAGGTCAAAGAAGAGAACATGAAGATGTATTATCAAGCCTTGGATATTCTGATTCCTAGGTTTGAAAAACTGATGTTTACACATACGTTAAGAGAGAGCAACTGGTTTGCTGATGCATAAGCAACTCTATCGTCCATGATAGACATCCTGCTGGGAGTGAAAACGTGTCCAATTATCACTGGGCAGTAGTACATGCTTGCTTACTAGACTATCGCCGCAATACATGCGGTTCAACACAAGAATCCCTGGTATTACAACATTTGGAATTTCCTAGAAAAAAAGACACATCCACTAGGGGCAAATTCCAAAGATAAAGGGGGATACGGCGCCTAGCCGTCTAATTTATCTTTTGCGGAGGTAAGCTGTACAAGAGAGGTCATCTTGGAATGCACAAGTTATGTGTTGAAGAAGAAGAATCGAAGCGTCTAATGGAAGCCATCCACAGAGGAGAGTGTAGAGCGCACATGAATAGTGTGATGCTGGCTCGGAAGATTCTTAGACAAGGCTATTACTGGTCGACTATGGAGGAGGATTGTATTAGTTTTGTTCGGCGATGCCACAAATGTTAAGTCCATGCTAATCGCATGAACATTCCGCCATCAAAGCTCTACAACATGACTTGATCATGGCCTTTTTCCATTTGGGGAATCGATGTAATTAGGGCAGTCATGCCAAAGGGCTTGAATGGGCATGAGTTTATCCTGGTGGCAATTGACTACTTCATGAAATGGGTGGAGGCCCAATCTTGCTTTGTATTGAAGGCGTCACATATGGCTAAGTTCATCAAGAACAATATCATCTCCGATAACAGCTCACACTTCAAGAAAGAGGTGGTGGATTTGCTAGAGAAATATAACGTGGCTTTTCACAAGTCATTGGCGAATAGACCACAGACCAACGGAGCTGTTGAGGCCGCAAACAAATGTGAAGAACATCCTACAGAAGATGGTTAAAACATATAGGGACTGGTCGGATAAACTGCCATTCACACTTTGGGGCTATAGGACATCAATTTGAACATCTACAGAGGCAACCCCCTATTCCCTAGTGTACGGAATGGAAGCTGCTCTGCCAATTAAGATTAAGGTACCGTCGTTGTGAGTAATGGCTGAGTGTCTGATAGTGGAGACGGACTGGCAACAGAGCAGGTTTGAGGAACTAATGCTATTTGACGAAATGAGGTTGAGGACATTATATCATATTTAGGGCTACAAACGTAGAATTTGTATGGCTTTTAACAAGAAAGTTAAGTCCAGGAATCTCAAAGAAGGAGACATGGTACTAAAATACAACCGAGTTCCCATCCATGACCCTAAGGGCAAGTTCAGACCCAATTGGACTAGTTCTTATATCATCAAGTCAATCTAGTCAAGATGGGCAATTATTCTCGTGGATTTGGATGGCTTGGAGTTTTCATAGCCGATCAACATGGACAAGTTAAAGAAATATTACCCTTGAGAGGCTCGCTAGGCTGAAAACCCGAAAGGGCGACCTTGGAAAAAGTTAAAGCATGAAAAATTAGAAATAAACAAAAACTGAGCTCACAAGGTTGAAAACCCGAAAGCGCGGCTTTGGAAAAAATTAGAGCACAAAAGGAAAGCGTTAATACTCGAGTGAACCCTAGCCGAACTATGTAAGGCCTGATTCTCATTTTTGGGATACGTAGGCAACTTCATCCCGAAGTTCGGCCATAACCATCTCGAATTCAACTATTCTGTTCATTTGTATGATCGGGTCATCTCTTTGCATCGTCTGTTTTTTGAGTTGTGATATCTCCAAACCATTTGGCAGAAAGGTCAGTTGCAAGATAAGGCAACGATGATAATATAGTTATGGGAAATTATGATCTTTTGATTTGGGGTTGTACATCTTGAGAATGGGTTTTGAGTGTGTCAGGTAGTGACCATTTCCGAAAATTGTTTTGAAAAGTTTTAATGAATTGATTTTTCTCAAAATTTTACTTTCTTCAACTTAGACCATTGTTGGACCAAAAAGGAAAATTTTCAGTGCTTGCAACTTTAATTTCATTGATTTCAACACAAAGTTGCTTTTACATCATAAAACTTGAAAAGAAATATCAAAGCAGTAAAACTAGGGGCACAGCTTAAGTCAAGTAGCTCTATGTCTTTTGCTTGCACTCGTGGAAGTTTCTATAGCTAAATATGGCCCAACTTGTTCTTCGTCCTCAAGCCAAGCCAAGCACTCGCCAAAAAGGGCGTAACTGAAGCTAGGGGTAGAGGCCAGAAGCTCCCTCTTCCTCCAAGCAGTGAGGTGCCGAATCAAGTGTAAACCACAAATGGGAAATGAAGCCAGGTATTCCACCTCTTCATCTGGATGTGTCTGATCATGCCCAAACTGGCGTCTAAACTGGAAGGGGAAATAGAACACGCAGTGCGTGAGGCCAATCAATTGTATACTCGGCGGACGGGACATGATGTAGCTCATCTCAAAGCCAAGGGCAATGCCAAGTTATGTCAGATGCAGATCTACTACGCATCTAGTCACACCACAACCCTTCTGAAGGGAAATCCACTAGCCGTTGGCGAAAGAAGTAAGCTCGGGCTGAGTACTTGAGACAAGGGTCCATCACTTTCAGCTTATCCATCAACCATACATGGGAGGGGATGAAAAATAAGAGAGATTAAAGAATAGAGAGATGTACATTGAGAGAAAAGTAAGGAAAGGGCTAGAGAGGAAAATAGAGAATAAGTGTTAAGTGGCGTGAGGATCATAAATAAGAGGGGTGGGAAACGATACCTGGAGAAGCAGCGTGCTCCTTATAAACCAGGTAGTTTCTCGCCGATGGAAAGCATCAAGGCCCATCAAAGTTTCAGCCATTGCCAAGCCCATGTAGCTTTTGCCCTTTTTCAGACACTGGGCCACTTCGATCAACCGGATGCTGGCCACACCAACACTAGGGGCAAGAAGGAATTGCGAAAGCAGGCACAAGCAAAGAGCATATTGTTGGTAGCCTCGCCAAAGAAGGTCACTCCTATCACTAATAGCGGAAAGCCGATGAACTAAACCGGGGATGTCCAACTCCCCATTGTGAGCCAAGGATCGAGCCTCATGCAAGGGGAGCCCATACGTCCGTCCCAAAGATTGGGCATGGCCAAAACGGGGCTGGGGCATAATTTCTTCGTCGTGCCGGGATTCCTTCAATGCTAGAAATTCTTTGAGCGTTGGACACATTTCTTGTGATCCAAAGTGAAACACATGCGTAATTGGGTTCTAGCACCAAACCGTGGCATGGAGGAACGGAAAACAAAGCGGGGTGTGGCTCAAAGGAAAAAGAGAGTTTAGGCCAGAATCGCGAAAATTCACCTTTTTCGAGACATCTAAAGCGGTTATCCAATCTCGAAGCCTATTGTTGAGAAGGATTTCCATTTTGAAAGCAAAATGCCAAAGACTTGCTATTCTGTTGAGAAAACAGCTTGGGAGCACCTTTTATTGACTTTAAGAAGAAGTAGTGCATAACAGCTGGATCCCACTAGCCGACATCACTTTTAGAGTCGGTCGGCTCTCATTGGAGTCCGGTCGTGCCTATTTGGAGCCGGCCGACTCTCAATGACTGCCCAGATCAGAGTAGTTGCAAAGTGGGCATGTTCTTGTCTTGGTGGACAGAAGCTCTGTTTGAGTCTTGTTTGTTTTAGATTGTTTCCATTTCTTTTTCTTGCTTTCAAGTTGTATTTTGTATTTTGTCCAGTTGTAAGTTGTTATCCGATTCAAGAACCAATTCAAAAGCAAAAGCAAGCATTCACGGTTCTAACGCCTTGTACAAGATTACCATGCAATGGTTGTGCCATACAATCATCACATGACATGCAATTCAAGAGAAATCATCCAAAGTATTTTTTCATAAACAGGAGGGTCCGACCCCGATCATTGTTTTACAAAACAAAACAAAACAAAAACAAAAGAAAAGTTTTTAAAAACAAAATACAAGGGGCTATTTGAAGCTAGTTCTTGACTACAAAGAAAAAGAAAAGTGAATCATCAACCCATCCTCGCCCTTTTCCTCCTCGGCTGTGGAGGAGGTGTGTCGCTGTTGTCACTGGGGCTGTTGGACTGCATGTCAATCTCATCCCCCTCATTCTCAGGGGTCGTATACCCGTCAAAGGACTCCTCGAAAGGCGAGCGTTGTCTCACTCTGCCTCTCCCTCAGTCGGCCTACCCTCTGCCTCACACTAAGCCTCGTCTCCTTCTCTCCCCAGTTGAAGGAGGTTCTGCAGGTGTGACGGGCATCGGCTCAAGCTGAAAATAACACCAATATCAGTATAAACTCAACAGAATGGTAGACAAGATTGTAGCAAAAGTGAACTATAAGCAGAGTATACCTCAATCCTGTGAGTAGACAGAGCAGTCTGCCTCCTCTGTACCATGAGAAGTAGTTGGTCAATTGTCTGGAGGAGGTCATTAGCATACACTGCAAGTACCTACAAAAGGAAGAGAATTTGAGAATAGTGGACAAATATAATAGAGTACAGCCGAAAGAAATGGGAAAGTGTAGCAGACAGAAGTATAAAGAAGTGTGTACCTGCTCAATGCCGGGAGCAATCACCAGTCTACGGTCCCTCTCCTCAATATGCTCAAGAGGGATCTGCTCGATCACTCCATCCGGTCACATGTACACAACCTTAGTAGAAATCGCAGGAAGCCTAGGAATATGAGGTACAATAGGAGCACCTTTGCCAACGGTGGCAGCAGCCTCGGGAAGTACGCAGGCCACACCCTTGGTAACCGGAGCTATCACCCGGGTCGGTAAGAATGTGATGAAGTCGCCGGGCTTGTGGTGTCGATCATTGTCCTCCCCCAACATAAGGAAGTCAATTTGGGGTCTGTTGTGGAGGTCATTGTAGACACCCCATTTTTGACCAACCTTAAGACTCAGATGCCATCGATTGAGGGCTCGGTGATTATACATGTTGTGCTCGTTTCGAGTTTCCGAAACCTTCGGTCGAGTGCCTTGTCTTGCTTCCCTTTTGGCTCGGTTTGTGAACCAAGCCTTGTTTCCCTTCCCTGGAGGGAGGGAGAGGTCTGTAGACCACCTTCTTGTGGTTGTCGACCACTTTTCCTGCTTGGAGACTAGTTTTCAGTTTTTGGAGCCTTCGGCCGTGCGCCTTGTCTCGGGACCGCTTAACGTTCTCCGTTTGGCTTGGTTTTTGAACCATGCCTTGTTTCCTCTGCCTAAAGGGACACTGTGGTCCAGGAGACCACTTTTAATGCCCGTAGACTAGTTTTCGAGGCTTCCGGCTGCGCGCCTTGCGTCCCGAACTTTCGTCTTGCATCCTTTTTGGTTTGTTTTTGGTAAAAACCTTGTTTTCCTTGTTTGGAAGGTGGTATAGGTGTGGGAGACCAGTTCTTCCCCTTGGAGACCACTTTCCTTCTGGCCAACTGGTTTTCTCGGTTTTTGAGCCACCTTTTCTGGTCGGCCACCACATCACCACCTTGGTCTCATGTTGCAGACCACCTCTCCCGTGTGGCCGACCACTTTTGATCCTGGCCGACCACTTCCACTGGTCGGCCGACCAGTGTAAATAGCTGGCCGACCACTTCAAATGGTCGGTAGCTTTTCACCATCTTCCTGGAGATAGCTGGAGGGCACAAAAACCATCCTCCATGTGTATGGTGGGATGGCTTTGAGCCCTTAGCTTCCTCAACAAGCTGGAGGCTTGGTTCTCTAAATAAGAGAACCTCCCCCTCCCTCCTCTAGGTTCAGATTTTGTTGCTTGAGCTATACATACACCCTTGTCTCTACAATTATCCATCCTTTTTCATTTTTGTGCTTGAAAGTGTCATTTTATCACACTTTAACACACAAACACACACTAAAACACCATACTCTTGGAGCTAAGGTCCTTTGAAGTTGTTTTTGAAGTTTTTGGACTAGTTTTGGTTCAAAAAGAGTGCTGGAGTTGCAGCCTTGAAGGTGTTCATCAGGGGTGAGTTTCTACCCTTTTGAACCTTGCTTTTGCTTAAGCTTTTAGACCTATTTTCATACTGATTTAAGCTTAACTATTAACTACAAAAAGTTCTATTTTTGCATGGTTAAAATGTTTGTTTAAGGTCACTTTTTTGTTGGGGGTGGTCTACCCCCTCTTAGGCCTTGTTAGGCCTTGTTTTGAACCATCCCTTTTGGCTCTTGTTCTAGCGTTTGCATGGCCTTTCTACCACTGAAATCCAGAGGATTTTCAGTGGTGAAAAGGTGGTTTTGGGGTCCCAAATAGGATAGGGTCATCCCCTCTCCTTGTGTTTTGATTGCTTGCTTTGAATGCCTCATGTTTGAGCATGTTTACTAAGCTTGTGTTAGCTTGTTCTTAGCATGTATTTGGGATTATTTTGAGATGGCATGCCACTGTTTTTGGTTGTCTTGAGCATCCCTTGCATGCCTTATACACTTGTAGTGTAACTTTCATAAACTAGTCTTATATGCTTCATGAAGTAGCATGTCATTCTAGCTTGTTTTGAGTCCATCCCAGCATGTTTTTGGTATTGTATTGTCATCTTATACCTCTGTTAAGGTTTGGTTTAATGGCCCCTTGTATGCTCCATACACTTGTAGTGTAATTCCATGAACTAGCCTAATGTGTACCATGCTTTAGACTATCATTCTAGCATGTTTTGGGCTTAACTCTTAGAAGCTTTTGTCCATGTTTTAGCATGCTCTAGCTTTGATTTGTGTTGTCTTGGTCATGCATGCCATGCTTTGTATAGTTATAATGCATTCTAGCCTTCATTACAGCTTTCTTTGAATGATCATAAGTTATGTTTGGCTTTGTGCATGTCATTTGCAGTTTGCCCCTGCTTGCGGGCGCATCCCTTTGTTATCTTGCCTGTCTGGCTAAGTCTTCGCCTTGTCAATAATGGGTCGTCTCTAGGCTTTGACATTCACTCCCATCACTTATTGACTTCCGAGTTCTGTCAAAGAGGGGCAACTGTAGAAATCCCATTTTTGACCAACCTTAAGACTCAAACGTCATCGATTGAGCGCTCGGTGATAGTGCATGTTATGCTCGTTTACGTTTCCGGAGTTTTTTGGCTGAGTGCCTTGCCACTAAGCCTCTGAACTCTTTGTGCTTTGGCTCGGTTTGTGGACCAAGCCTTGTTTCCCTTTCATGGAGGGAGGGAGAGGTCTTGTAGACCACCTCTTTGTGGTCGAACATACATGATACATAGCGAAAGCATGAAAATGTAAAAGTGAAGTACGCACCTCGCGCGCATGATGCGATAGATGAGACTCCGGCTCCCGTAACAGCAAGTCTGTGGGTGCCCGTTGCGCAAAATCGGTAAAATGATAGAAGGTGCTAGGAGGTAGGATATGCTCCTGCGGGCGATACCCCTCCGGGTCGAATGGCCGCATCCCCAGTGGCAACGGTATAATGTCGGGCTCATCCTCTACTCTCGGGGAGTCTTCGCCGTATGGAATATCGTCAGCCATCTGCAAAAGGATGCAAAAAAGATGCAAAAATGAGCAAAGTGGGCCAAAATTGCAAAAAGTCAACTCTCGAGAAGAGAAAAAGTCAACATAAGCCAACGCCCCGGAAAAGATGCTAAACTTCGAGACAAACATACCTCAAGTGGTGAAAATGGAGAAAGAAGCTCCGAAAACAAATTCTAATCGATTCAAAATGAAGAGAATCGAAAGTTTTCGCGAA
>NW_021025248.1:372513-395504 GCF_004153795.1 Camellia sinensis
GAACACAAAATATCATAACCATGCTTTGCCGCGAAAAGTATGGATACATGCCAGACTAGGCTTAACATGGAAAGGCGCAAGCGACAGATGGAGGTGATACAATGGACATGCAGTAAATGCATGTAATATATTCTATATGCAATGCAATAGACATACTAGATGATGTAGTAGTTAGAAAGCGAAGGTACCTTACAGGGGCAATTTGGTAATGACCTACCTCATGCTCCTGGGGACCTTCCCATTCTTCTCGGTTGAACTGCAGGTACCACTTTTCTCCTTGACTATGGTCGCAGCTTTCCCTATTCTCCAACAGGGTGATATACTAGGTTGTTTCAGTATCCAGAATTGAGGCACAGACATGCTGCCTCAATCTATGGGGCTTCCATACAGATTTCAAGCCGAGGACACACCCCTGGGTATTTAAACCAGACTTTAGTCTCGGAATTCCCGAACCTTTGCGTTCTAGGCATAAGCCATTCGAACTCTAGTTTCCACCGTCCCAGTGGGTCTTCTAGGAACTCACCGCAAACATAGGCAGGTGGCTTTACCAGACCACCGAAAGTCGTTCGGGCACGACAAACACCAAAGGAATTGCACCTTTAGAGGATTTAGGGTCTCCTAGACCGTTGCAAAATGTATGCATGACAATGCATGTTTTTTTGTTTTTTGTTTTTATTATGCAAATGATGTATAAAATGCATGTTGCATGGAATGCGCGACAACACGCGGCTTAAGATGACGCATGATGCGAAAAAAGTCGTTCGGGCATGACAAACACCGAAGGACTTGCACCTTCAGAGGATTTAGGGTCTCCTAGACTGTGCGTGTTTAAGGTCTCGCCAGACCATGCGTGTTTAAGGTCTCGCCAGACCGTCGTATTACAGGACGGTGTGATACGCAAAATAGCGCGAATGGAATGCGATAGACAACGCGAGTGCACAAGACAGTGCGATTGAAATGCGATGCACAAAACAGTGCGATTGAAATGCGATGCACAAAACAGTGCGATGCGCAAAATAGCGCGAATGATAAACTGCACAAAACAGTGCGATGCGCAAAATAGCGCGAATGGAAAAACTGCACAAAACAGTGCGATGCGCGAAATAGCGCGAATGATAAACTGCACAAAACAGTGTGATTGATATGTAATGCACAAAATAGTGCGATACGCTAAACAGCGCGATCGATTTGAAATGCACAAAACAGTGCGATTGATTTGAAATGCACAAAACAGTGCGATTGATTTGAAATGCACAAAACTGTGCGATTGATTTGAAATGCACAAAATAGTGCGATTGAGATACAAAGTGTAAGTGCACAAGATAGTGCGAGTGAATGCATGTTCTATGCAAATGAGGTGCACATGCCGATGAAAAGGAGGCAAAATGAAACATGCATGCCCCATAGGATGCCAAATGATACAAATGAGACACGCATGCCTCATAAGATGCAAAATGATGCGAATGATACAAATGAGACATGCATGCCTCGCAAAATGCAAAATGAAACAAATGAGACACGCATGCCTCATAAAACGAAAAATGATGCTAAGTGTGACACGCATGCCACACGGAATGTAAAACAATGCTAAGTGTGACACGCATGCCACACTGAATGTAAAACAATGCTAAGTGTGACACGCATGCCACACGAAATGTAAAACGATGCTAAGTGTGACACGCATGCCACACGGAATGTAAAACAATGCTAAGTGTGACACGCTTGCCACACAGAATATAAAACAACGCTAAGTGTGACATGCATGCCACACGGAATGTAAAACAACGCTAAGTGTGACACGCATGCCACACGGAATGTAAAACGATGCTAAGTGTGACACGCATGCCACACGGAATGTAAAATGTAAATGGACTTAAATGCGTAACAACGCACGTGTTTCAGAATGCATGACAATGCATGGTAAGGGAATGCATGACAACGCGAACGATGCGCGAGGTGACGTATGTATTTGAAATGCATGACAATGCTATGTAATAAAAATGCAATTACAATGCATGAGAGATGTGCATGACAATGCAAGGGGTGCGTGTTACAACGCATGTAGTATGTGCATAACAATGCAACAGTGAGGCGCGTAATAGCGATGTAATGCACCGAGATAGTGCGATGAACATGTGCAACACACACGGGGTAACTTTTGGATCTTGACAAAGGCAAAAAGGATACCAAAGGATACAACATTGCATGAGTTGGAGTGCTACGCACAGAGGACGCGGTCCAAGGCCAAAACGAAGGCCAGTTGAGCGTCGGAGATACACTTTCTTGCACTTTCTTGAGCTATGAAGACCAAAAACTACTCAAATGGCCTAAACAAGGCTGTGGGAACACCACCGGCCGGGAGGGGAGGCCACCGGCTGTCCACCGGCTGCAGAATAATTCCATCGGCACAAAATATTGCCGACCAGCAAAAAGTTGCTGAGTCGGGGCAGATTCGACATTTCACCTCGGGTGTTTTAAAATAGGGTTTCAAACCCTATTTTCTCACTTTCCTTTCCGCCGAAAACCCTCACTCTCTCTCTCTAGAGCGTTTTTCTCTCCTTTTTCGCCCGTTTCTTCGCGTTCTACGCCCGTTTCGTCGTCGGATTCGCGATTTTCTTCGCGTTTCGGACATTTTCAACTAAACAAAACTTCGTTTCAGTGCCTCCTTTGGTGTTCCCACCTTTTCGAGGTTTGTTCCCCTCGCTTTCCTCTTGATTTTCGTGCCTTTTCACATTCCGGCCTTCCCGGCCATTTTCGACCTTCTCGGGAGTTGACTTTTCGGTTGACTCTTCGTATTCCAGTCCGATTTTCTTTCCTCCGGCTATTTTCTCATTACTCTTGACATGGCGGACGACATTCCATGCAGCGGGACTCCCCCGGACCACGAGATGGATCCCGAGGTCGAGCTCCTACCTTTGAGCGAGCGGCCGTTCGACCCGGCGACCTACCGGCCGGCGATTCATGTTCTGCCCCCCGACGGTCTCCGCCAGTTTCGGAGCTTCGAGAGGCACGTGCCACCCGAGCTATTGCTGCGCGAGCCTACCTACCACCTGTCCTTCGGCGTTTCCGAGGTAACTCTCTTTCTTCTGCTTTACTTTCCGCAATATAGGATACAAAACTGTCGTAGTTAGTTGTACTCTTTAACTGCTTGAATCTGATATGCTATACACCGTAGTTGATTGTAAACATACGTACAACTGATATCTGTTTGAGACTGGCACATGCACACACACTGCACTAACCCTGAATCACTCAAACACACGGCGCACACTGTATTTGACTGCAAACACACCGATACCCGATAGCTGTTCAAACCTGTTAAACTTGCACGCATGCTATATCTGTTCTGAACCACCCAAACATGCTAACGCATCACACGCTGTAGTCCACTGTAAGCACACCGGCACCCGGTATTTGTTTAAACCTGTTAAACTTGCACGCATGCTACATCTGCTCAGAACCACCCAAACACGCTGACACATCACACGCTGTAGTTCACTGTAAGCACACCAGCACCCGGTATTTATCTGAATCTGTTAAACTTGCACGCATGCTCTATTTGTTCTGAACCACCCAAACATGCTGACGCATCACATGCTATAGTTCACTATAAGCACACCGACACCCGGTATTTATTTAAACCTTTTAAACTTGCACGCATGCTACATCTGTATGCTTCTTAGAACTGCATTTTGAATATTGTCTTACAATTGTTATCTTCTGTTTACAGGGAGATTCCCATACCATCCGCGGGTATGGGAACACTGGCGCTCGGGAGTGGTACGACGAGCTTCCTGACGCGGTCCGTCGCATAGTGGACCAGGCGGGCTTCGGCGCCTTCTGCCGAGGACTCTCCAGGCTCACCACATGCAGACCTCTCCTCGCCGCTCTGGCGGAGAGGTGGTGGGACACCATCGATTCATTTCACTTTTCCACAGCAGGGGACATGACGATGACCCCTTACGATTTCTCGATGCTCACAGGCATCGGGGTAGGGGGAGATCCGATCCCTTTTGATATCGACATGGATGAGTGGACCGCCGCTCAGGTCCATCTGCTGGGTGAGGTGCCACCCCTCGCTCGTCCAGGTTTTGTGCGGTACTCCTGGTTCGCGGTACAGTTTAGGGTCCAACCTACTCTCGTTGATGCAGCTCCGATGACCCCGGAGGCCGTGGAGAGGTACGCCCGCGGCTTCCTCATGTTCTTATTCGGGATGACCATCTTCGCCGACCGGGCGAACACAATGCCTCTCTGCCTACTCAGCGCACTGGTGGACGTCCGAGACATCCTGCATTATGACTGGGGTGGCGCCGCTCTGGCCACTCTTTACGGGTACATGAGTCAGCTTCCCGCGGCAACGGCCAGTTGCTCGGATGCTATTGGCGGGCTTGGGAGGTACATTTCTTCTCCGCTTTTCATTTCTGCCCTATATTTTCTGTACTCTATACACTGCACACACTGTAGTCTGCTTTATACTTGCTGTATACTGTACACACGGCACACACATACATTCTGCTTCACACTGACTGCACACTGCTCACACTGTACACAATACATTGCACAACACACGGCTCTGCTATTTCTGCTTTTACTCTATACTCTGCTTTATCTGATAAATGCACTGGTATTTACCTTGCAGTTGTGGGTTTACGCCTACTTCCCTAGGCTCGCTCTCGTGCCAGTCACAGAGACTCCTCTGGTCATCCCCTTTTCACGCCGCTTTGACGGGAGGTGCACCCGGCGACCACGAGAGACATTCGGCTTTTTCCGCCGATACTTTGACACCATTACCCCCGCCGAGGTATGTTTTACTTGCAGTTCCTTTAAGCTCCGCTTTCCCACTGCATATTTCAGAAACAGTAGATAACAGACTGTATGTCATTTTCAGATCACTTGGCAGCCGTGGGCTCCATTACCGGCGGCGATGCGGGACCGGTTTGCCGGTGCTGATGAGACCTCACATTTTCGGATCCTACTGGAGGGCCCGGTCTGTCGGGCTTGGTACCTGGGTGAGCGTTTCCTACGCCAGACCCTAGGGTTACCTGAGCAGATAGTCCCGGTTCACCCTCCTGCGGATATGAGGGAGACCGAGGGGCTCACCACCAAGCAGATGGCTGATTTCACTATTAGCTGGGAGGAGGCCCGCTTCAGAGGCATCGGCGACTACCGAGAGTACGTGCAGATGTACCTGATGCGACCTCTGAGCGGCGGCCGTCGAGCGGAGGGGGCCAGGCCCGTGGCGCCAGCGGCTGGGGCAGGAGCGGGAGCTGGAGCGGGAGCTTCGAGGAGGGCCCGAGTCCGTGGCAGGGGCGGAGCTCAGGGAGGACAGGGGGCTGGCTGGCCCGCCCTGCCTGCTGTACTGACTTTCCGGGGGCAGGGTGGGGCGACCTATCAGATCCCCTTCGCCCCCCCGCCAGCTGATCACGAGTTCGTCGGTGTCCCCGACTTACCTCCGGTATGTATTACTGCATTTTTGTACAGTCATTTCATTTCAGTTTATTTGATATTCCACAGAATATTAATGCATCTGATACTTTTGCAGGCTTCTTCTGGGTATACCCGGCAGTCATTGGAGATGAACGCCTCCATGACGGGGATGCTTCAGCGGACTTTTGATCTCCTGGCCCTCTACAGCATTCCAGTATGTTCTTCTGACACTGGCCTCAAACCATTCATACACTGCTTCACATAATCTGATACATGGCACAACACCTGATACACTGATCTCATACTGATCTCATAGCATCCGATACACTGCACACACTGCATTCTGCACTGTACTCTACACTGATAAATTGCTCACGGCATTCATACACTGTACTCTGTATTCTGCACTGATAAACTGCTCATGGCATTCTCATACTGTACTCATACACTGCATTCTGCACTGATAAACTGCTCACGGCATTCTCACACTGTACTCATACACTGCATTCTGCACTGATAAACTGTCTACAGTATACTGATGCATTTTCCTTTTATGTACTTTTTCAGCCTCCTTTCCAGATTCCTCTGGCAGGAGGTGCTCCCGTTGGACCTTTTGTCCCTGCCCAAGGGAGAGATGAGGAGGGCAGAGCATTCCCCCGCACCAAGGTGGGGCGCACTCATGTCGGGAGTAGCTCGCGAGCTCCAGTCCCGGATGATGATGATGATGACGAGGAGTCAGAGGCGGAGGCGGAGGCAGAGGCGGAGTCAGAGTCATCAGAGGAGGAGACCGGAGGCGGCACTAGCTCGGGCTCTGACAACGATGCTGATGATGCTCTCGGACCCTCGTCCAGGAAGAGCACTAGGACAGACTGATGGCCCCCCGGAGTGCTTGACACGGATGCGGATTTTGTTATTTTTCTTTCTTGTACTTCTTTTTTGTTGGTAGTTAGATTACCTTGTACTGCCGTGGGTAGATTTTTGTTTCCAAAACTTGTACATTTGAAAAGATGATGAAATGAAACAGGCTTTTTATCTGAAAAAGTGTTTACATCCGTATATCTTTACATTTCGAACTTTGCATCGCATCACACCATATTACACCTCAATGTAAATGAAATTGATTGGTTGTCTGAAAATTGAACACTTGCACTGTAACAATCAGATAACTAAACAGCCAACAGTAAAATAACCCAAGCAACCCACTGCCTGATTCTGGACACACAGCCCTCACTCTGTTGGGGATTAATCTGCATACAGCCCATAACACAGCATTCGCTTCATTCCGCACATAGCAAATCTCGAACAAACAGCCCAATCTGACAAGACGGACTACAGAGGTGAAACCAGCTGGAGTTTGAAATACAACCGAATGTAGAGAATGGCACAGCATTCCAAGCACAAACGATTAACTTTCGGAAAAGGGGTTTTCTTAACCAGGGTATCGAGCCTACAACTGAACACAGCAGGGAGGACTCAAACAAAAGGGGTACTCGACCTAAAACACAACGAGACGCGCTCGGGAGAAACCTAAAACAAAGGTTGTGGTAAATGAAACAAAAGACACGACACGCAGGCGCGTAAACGAAGATGGGGGACCTCAGATCACGAGGAGCCAGTTTCTCTTGGGTATTGTTTCCCACCCTTTCTGATTTCTGTGATTCTCTCATCACTCGGCCCTCAGGCTTGGTTTTTTCACTCAAAACCCTTTTTCTTACTTTTCTCTCAACTTAAACCTCTCTATTCTTTATTCTCTCATTTTTCGTCCCTCCCCAGGGTGATTAATGGATGAATAGGAAGTTGAGGGTTCATGCCCGATGCCATTAGCTCACAGCTATTTCTTCTGGTGGGTAGAGTGCCCTTCTGGCAAATACGTTGACGACGGGGGAAAGACAGAACGCCTGACTCAACTGTGCCCCTAGTTCATCATTTTGACCATTTTTTTTTTGTTTTTGCTTTCTACTAAAAACAGTTTTGATCAAAATAAGAGTCGGATTAACATACTTGTTCGATTTTTGATTTGAAAATCATGCAAGTTAGGCTGTAAGCACTGAAAATTTTCCCTCTTGGGTCCAAGAAAATGGTCCAGTTTTGGAAAATGAAAATAGTTTTCGAGAAAATAGTCAACCTCAGTAAAAATTTTCAAAAACTATTTTTGCAAACGGCTGATGCTCAACGAGCATGGAACTTACTTTTTGAGATGCGCAACCTCGGATCGGAGGCAATGGAAAATTGCCCCTAGTTTGAAGAACACCGCACGGCAATGGAAAGTTGCCCCTAGTTTGAATGGCGGCTCGCGACGACTGGTGGCAACGGAAAGTTGCCCCTTGTTTGGATGGTGCCGCAGCAGTCCGCAGACAGTCTTCATCGGCAGTGGTCGAACTCTTGGACACAGAGATGACGAAGACGGTCATAATAGATATATGGACACAATCACCTTGGAAGGTGTTGGCGACTAGACTTTGGGACGAAATCAAAACCATTGCATGGACTGAGACGCTATGAAAGCGTTGGGGGCTGGACTTCATGATGAAGTTACCTTCGTATCCCAAACATGGGAATCAAGCCTTACGTAGTTCCGGTTAAGGTACACTCGGGTATTTTAGCCTTCACTTTTTTTTTTAGGCTCTCACTTTTGCCAAGGTGCCCAATGCGGGTTTTCGACCTTGCGAGCTTCTTTTTATTTTCTTTTTTTTTCTCTTCTTTTTTGTATATTTTTTTGTATTTTTTTTGTTTTCTTTTTGTATTTTTTTTTCTTTTCTTTTCTTTTCTTTTTATTTTTTTGCTTTTCTTTTCTTTTCTTTTCTTTTCTTTTTTTGTATATTTTTTTTGTATTTTTCTCTTGCTCTAACTTTTGCCTAGGTCGCCCTTCCGGGTTTTCGGCCCAGCGAGCCTCTCAAAGGGTAAAAGTGCCTCAGCAAGGGGGAGACACTGGCTATTCTGTATCAACTCTGCGACTCTCTGAACTGAAATGAGAAACAAACAGCATTTCAGCCTCAAACTGATCGGATACGGGCGTAGTCAAACAACTGTACCCTACTGCTGATCACTGTTCCCAGATTTCTGTTCCCAAAATACTGAATCTGATACCCGCGGATAACTGATTCCTGATAACTGATTCTCAACAATACTGATTCTGGTACCCTCGGGCCCGATACTCAAACTCGCAAACTGGTACGTTGAACTTCTGAACGTTCTGAACGGGTTCAAAGTTTGAAACGGATGGGTTGAATCTTGAGGCTGAGAGCGATCCTAGGCTGCGCAATCTCAAGAGCGATTCCACACAGGTCTTCGCAGGGCCGCGTAAAACATTTGTTTTTGAAAGTTTTTAAGAAAGCGACGACTCGCTCGCGCCGAAGATAGTGTGGAACCAATCTGGATCAAGCCAGGGTCCTTCCCAGTACTCACGCTGACAAGCATGGTTTCATTCACTAAGGGCTTAGCATGCCTCTCTTTCTCCCAAAATGATCAAAATTTTGCAAAACCCGAGGAATTCCTTCCTATTTGTTTTTGTTACCGCAGTGTTCGAAAAGTTTTGAAAAACTTTAGGCGAATGCAATGAGTTTGGTGCGCAGGAGAGCAGGCGAGATGTACTGTCAGTCCATTCAGGTCCTCTGGCACAATTACTGAAAGCAAGCACGAAAGTGAGATAGCAACAGCTATTTCATTCAGATTTGTTGGTATAACTAGCCCCTCGGCAGAAACAGACTCAAAAAAATAAAACAGGTAATTACAAGACAAAACGGTGTTCGGGACAACAACCCCAGAATCACCTAGTATTCCATACAAAGGGGGACTAACTCGATACAACAAGACAGACCCTTAAGCAAAAAGACTGACTCAAAACAAAGAGACAGACTCAAAACAAAAGACTGACTCGACACCCAAGCCAGGATTTACAAAACTCGGTTTCACCGATGCTCAAAAATGCGTGCCATACGCTACATCCAAAATACACCGAATGTCGCCCGTAGGCGGTTCACCTTACATACTTGCAGTATCTGCGTCCTCAAAATCCAATAACTGGGTAGTAACGGACTTGGCTGAGGTGGGCAGGAGGATAACCTCGTTATCAATCAAATCTTGCACCTCATGACGGAGGCGGGAACAATTGTCGGTTGGATGGCCTGTCTGCTGGTGGTACGCGCAGTACTAAGCAGCATCATCTGTGGCAGGGAGATTCTTCGGGAGTGGCCGAGGCTCCAAGGATTTAAGGTGCCCCCTCTCGGCAAGGATCTGAAGTGCCTTGGACAGAGGCATGTAGAGAGCATGAAAGGCCTTGCGCCCTCGGGGAAGGTACTTTGGAGTCTGAGCGCTCTTACTAGCCGCAGAAGCGAAAGGATCGGCAGGCGCCACCTTAGCTTTCTGATCTTTCCCGGGTGCAGGGGCGGGAATAGGAGGAACTGTTCTGGCATGACGGGGCCTATCCCGATTTCCTGACTGACTTGAACTCCCCTCAGGTGGAGTGGGGAAAGCATCCTCTACAGTTTTTGCCAGAACCGCGGATATCTGTTGCTTATTCATCCCCCCGGCTTTCAAAGCCTTGACTGCCCGCAGCAGTTGTTCGATGGGATCAGCGTCTACCTTTGCTTTGTCTTTTCCTCTGGCCCCAGCCTGATCGAGGGTTTGGGTTGATGTCGGCATGTCATTGCCATAGCTGGAGGCCATCTCCGGTTGACTGAGTTTGATCACAATTCGCCCCAACAGCGGGGCTCCTGGGTACAAAACTCCCGGCATATGGTGCGGCTGGAGGTGAAGCTGACATCCCGTAGGTGAGATCCGCCACAGACCTCTGGAGGTCACCTATCATCCCCATTAGTTCAAAGGTGGTGGGCTCACGAACCTGATACAACTGGGGGGCCCAGACCGGGTGCACAACAGGCGACCTGGGGGGATGTGGCATATCCATGTTACTCTCACTTTGCAGAGTGATCCCTTGATCTAATGCAGTCGTCATAACCACGAACTCTTCTGAATTCTGCGTTGTCATAGGTCCTGCCTCGGCAAAGGGGAACACTGGCTATTTTGTATCAACTCTCTGACCCTCTGAACTGAAAGGAAAAACAAACAGCATTTCAGCCCAAAACGGATCAAACACAGGTGTTGCTGAACAACTGTACTCCACTACTGATCACTGTTCCCCAGAAATCACTGTCCCCAAAACTGAACTGATACCCGCAGATAACTGATTCTCAACAACTGATACTGATGCCCTTGGGCCCGATACTCAAACTTGCAAACTGGTATGTACGTTCCTATAGAGATACACTCTAAAAGCACATAGCAAGTAAAGAGAGCCAAAACACCCCTATGTTTGGGGTAGGGTTTCCCTGTCCTATTTTGTCAGGAGCTAGGGTTTCACTATGCACACAGCAGTTTCAAACAACCTAACATCGGGTGAGCAACCTGTCCTAGCTTGGAATGGTCACTATGGATCCGAATATGCACTAGGTCGAATGGTCGAAAAGGGTGCCCCGGTAAAACTGGGGTTTGTGTTCCCATACTGTCAGAGCCCATAACCGGTCAGCCTTATGGTCATGCCTTGACAAGACAAGCCTCCAGCAAACCGTTCAGGAATGGCAGATGGCAAACACTGTGTTCCTAGGCGCACCAATGCACATGCAATGCAAAGAAACACATAAATCAAATCAAAACAGGATATCACGAGTTCGAGTCAAACTCTCTAAACTCCCCAGCAGAGTCGCCAGAAACTGTAGACGTCCCCGAACGCCCCGGGAGGGTGAGTCCCGTTCGGTTCATTTTTTGGGGTCACTACATCTCGGACTCTCAAATCATCACGGTTCTTAATCTTGAACCAAAGAGTCCAAATCCGGCAAATCGTTTTGAGAAACAGATTTTTTGAAAAGAAGTGCCAAACATGGACTGCTTTGCCAGATACAGAGTCGCCACCTAAATATTTTAAAATGGGAGAATTTAGGAAACCCTGACTCGGTGCCGAAGGCCACATGTCCGTCATCACCGGAGTTGTCTCGGCTCGGGAGATTGGGTATGATCGGGGAAGGTTAGCTATGAGCACCCCCTCTCGCCCGATCCAAAGATCGGCCTCTACTAACCGTGATATCCGTTTTTCAAAACGTTATGTGTTCTTATTCCATTTATTAACCTAGAATTACTATGTCATGCGCACAACAAACAAGTATAGACTAGATTGCCTAATTTGGAAATAAGCATTGCATATCCGTTTGTTTTGGAAAATGTTTTGGATTTGCTACTTGCAAGTAGGCTAAAATACGGATTTCAACGAGTTTTTCCAACTCAAGCAACCCAACCTCCACCCACAGGCATTCAAACAGTTTATCACATAAGCATTTAGCCGCATGGCAAGCATACTGTCATGATAGCACTCACACGCATGCGATGATGCTAAAGCATAAATACTTACATCGTACTCTGTGCCAAAACAATAAACTAGTTAGCAAACATGCGTGATCCTAGTTCATGTCGAATTGCCTAACGCAACACATACAGGATGTACTTAGAATAGGCTCGGCTAACCTAAGCATGGTATGTGAAATGCAACCAATTGATGCACGTATTCAACTTGGAATTGAAGTACAAATGCAGTTAGCGTGATGTACCGAGCCCGGTGCATGTAAGACAAATGTATGGATGCACGCAAGACAAATGTATGGATGCATGCATGCATAGCATAAGGTATGCTAATTTAAACGTGCCCTAATCTACCATCATAAGTAGGTAAATAAAAGGAAAGAAAGAAGTGGGGGTTGGAAGACATGCACATATACGCACCCACACTTATTACAGATTTGCCCTCACTCGGAGGGGCCAAAGAAATAATACAAATTAATTAACTACGTAAGCTAATTAAATATTACAAATTCCCTAATCAGCTAAGCAAATTAACTAATCTAGGAAAAGTAGTAAATCGCCTCGGGAGGAGAGCCAGATGCAATGCATGCTCGGTCCTGTTCGGAAATGCACCGCCATGCATAGGCTGCCTCTATTTACTTTACTTTACTCCTCTGGAGACTGCCAAAACCTCAGGACTGCTTCTCTGGACATTGAGGAGTGCCACCGGCTGAATAGGATTGCCACCGGCAGTGTGGTGTAGTCACCGGCAAAAAATTAATCCATCGGCTGGTTATTTACTGCCGGTCGGCAATTTATACTGCCGGTCGGCAAAGAATGCCTGCAGAACCTGCAACTCACAGCAACAGAGGGCAAGGCAAAGCATGGCAGCACAATTCAAGGCATATATGCACCAATCATGTCCCTTATCATGGTAATGACTCAAAAGGGCATGTGTCTCGATTCTCGGACCACCAATCATGCATTTCCATGCATGATGGCCCAAGTGATCAAGTATGCAACTTTCATGTCACCTGAAATGCAAACCAAGCAAACAAAACAAGGCCCAATTCCCATCATCAAGTCAAGGAACAAGGCATGCATGCAAGATGCAATGCAACCTAGGCATACAAGCTAAGGATGCAACATGGCATGGCAAGGCACTTATGCAAGCATACAAGCAAACATGTGGCAATGCAAATGGATGAAAAGATGGACTTATACATGATTTAGGCAACTCTAAATAGGCCTAAAACAGTGGCCAAAGTGACCAAAACAAAGGACCAAAACACATACACACATGCACATGTTAAAGGGCCAATGCCTAGGCATAAGTGAGGCAACTCTCAAGCACAATTGAAAGAGGCATAATGTGGACTAATGGAATGCAAAGTAAGCATTGAAAATCATGTTAAGATGGTGTCAAACCAAGCAACAAGATAGGCTAAACATTAGCATACAAATGGTCCAAGTACTTGAAGCAAGTCAAGGGGACTTGAACCATGGCTAAGCCAACCAAGCCTCACAAGGCTAAGAGGGCTTAAGATAGGTTCAAGATAGACCTAGACTATACAAAGGGGGGCCCCCTTGATGGCATCTAAGTGGCTCAATTCAAAGACATGCACAATGGCCAAAACATGGAACATGCTACACAAGCTTCCAAAGCATTAAAGAGGCATCCAAGGCAAACGTATAGGCATGCAAATGGGACTGAAATGACATGGTAGATGATTCCAAATCACCAAATCAATGCAAAATTGTCATGCTATTCGTTCACATACTTGAGGCATACAAGCTTGAATACAAAGGGGCTATACTAGGCATGCCAAATCCGACCCAAACAACTATGGACAGACCTAAAACATGGCAAAATATGCACAAAATCTTCACAAGACTAAGCCTAAAACATGCTTGAACAAAGGCTAACAACCTAAGGCATATTAAGGCAATAACAAGGCATTACATGGTAGGTATGCTAAGCATGCATGGTGTACCAAAACCAACAAAAAACAGAGGTATATTATGACATATTAAGCATGGAAAACAGCCAAGACATGATCAATACACAATCTAAAATGGTGCTCCCTTAAGAGGCAAAAAATGGTCCATTTCAAGGACAACAAGGAGAGGGGGTGGCCCTCCCCTTTTAGAGACTTCAAGGCACCATCTTCACCACTGAAATCCCTCAAGATTTCAGTGGTGAAGAGGCCCAAACACCAAAGTCTCGAAACTTGCTCAAAATAGCACAAAATGAGGCCTTTCAAGGCCTAAGAGGGATCAAACACCCCCAAACCACAAAACACACTTAATAAACAATCAAGAGGGTCTAAAAACAGAACTTTTTTATATTATACACTAAGCTCAAAAATGATTTTACGACAGGTAAAAACAAGATGAAAAAATGGGGTAAAAATGGGGTAAAAAGGGGTAAGATTCTTACCCTTGAAGACCTCTTCAACAATGATGCTCCAATGGCCCTTCTTGGCTTGAGTCCAGCTCCAAAATACCAAAACCAACCTCTTAGAACCTCAGTAGCTAAGTGAAGGTGAAACACTATGTGTTTGTGTGCAATAGTATGGACTAAAACACAATTTAACACACACAAGGGTAAAAAGAGAGATAGAAAGTGTATGGTTTCTAACCCTAGAACTCAAAACCCTAAAAATGGCTGTCTAAGCCCCCTAAAATATCTCAAGTCTCTCACCTTTGCAACAAGAGAGAAGACCTCTCTTTATAGAGCTTATTGTCTTGTAAAGCTTACAAGACAAGCTTCTAAAGAGGGAGATCCCTCCATACACGTGTATGGAGGGGAGCCAAATGCAAGACAGCTGTCTTAAAATATCTGCAAAAGCAGATGCACAGTAGCCGGCAGACCAAAAATGCCATTTTGGCAAAATTGAGTGCCGACCGGCACTAAATAGTGCCGACCGGCAACAAATAGTGCCAGCAAAAACCAGCCGGTGGCCTCTGGCCATGGCCGGTGGTGTGTGGGGATGCCTCACAAGGCATTCCCTGCCATTCCAAGGCAAAACAGAAGTGTTTGGTGCAAAACCAGACACTAAACGGTCGAGTTCGGAGATCTTGAGGCAAGGCGCGTAGCCGAGACCTCCAGGAACTCCAAACGAACACAAACATGGATGATCACCGAGTGCTCAAATGGTGACGTCCAAGTCTTGAGGACGGTCAAAAATGGGGTGTCTACAGGGAGACCGCAAATGTGCAGGAAAATACAGACGTTCCAATGGGGCCAACTCCGCCTCCAATCCTACCCCAGCTATCCAAAGCGCCCACCAATCTAGTGGATTCACCGTTTGAATTTGAGGTGGATCCCACTGCACTGAAAGTGAGCAAGCTAGAAAAGCTTTTCAAGAAGGCTCAAGGTGTGAAATCCATTCCGGATATATGGATATATCGACTCGGCCGTGACGCTGCCAAACCGGTTTAAAATGCCATACCTAGACCGTTTTGACGGTTCTAGAGATCCTGTGGTGCACCTGCGGCTGTTTTCAGACATCTTAAGGCCAATAGGCCTCACCAGATTGTAGAAGCTTTCCCTGTTTGGCCGGCCGGACCCTGTCGGGTATAGCGACTATTTGGTACGCTTAGCTAGAGGACTCCGTTAAGAGAAGCTGGGAGGAGATGGCTGACGCCTTTATAGCTCAATACTCCTACAACACTCAGATCGAGGTCACAACTCGTGATCTCGAGACCACTAGGCAAGAGCCGAATGAGAGCTTCTCCGATTTTGTGACCTGCTGGAGGGCTAAAGCCTCGATGTTGACCATCAGGCCCGTTGGCAAATATCATATTCGGATGCTTGTGCGCAACCTCCAACCCAAGCTCATGCAAAAGGTGATTGTCCTACCCCTTCCTACCTTTGCGAACTTGCACGAGATTGGGGTGCAGATCGAGGATGCAATGAAACAAGGTTTGATTGACCATGAAAGAGAACAGCCCAAGAGGGCATTCAACCGCAGTACGAATGTAGGCACGAGTAGTGCTGCAGCTGCTAGAACTTCATATGTGGGCATGGTCACCACCACCACCCCAAAAACCCTTGCAGCTACATCCTTCACCGGTGCATCCGGATGTAGTTCGCAAACAGCCAGATATGCACCCAAAGGCCAAAGAACCTTCACCCCACTATACATGTCTTTGTCCAAGGCTTTGGGGGTTTTGATCAAGAAAGGGCACTTGAAGCCCCTAGAGCCGCAGCTATTACTAGAAAAGCTTCCTCCCTCCCATAACCCGGTGAAGTACTGTGCCTTTCACCAACAACACGGTCACGAAACTGACCAGTGCTTTTGATTACGTCATGAGATTTAGGATCTCATCGATAACAGGGTGATCATGCCTCCGGAGAAGTCGAATGTCACAACCAACCCTTTCCCACTACATAACTAAGCTCCACCTCCCAAACGCATCAACCTAATCCAAACCTCGGCCATCCCATATGACCCGAGCATATATATCACCCCTTTGTACCTACCCAAGCCGGAGGTGTTCATTCCAGACAGCACAGATTTGTGCATATTGAGCACCTGCCAAATCCAACCTGAAACAATGGTGGTGACTATTGAAGATAGAACAGGGATCACTTTGGGGGCAGAGAGGAATGAGGATTCAGAGCCTAAGGGGCCTGCGAGTTTTGAGTACAACCCGAGCAATTATATCACGCCAACAGATCAGGTTAGGCCGAGGATTGAGTTGCCGGTTGGGGCAGAGGTTTGTGTAGTTCGAGAGGATGGACCTAATCAGGGGCTAGATGACCTAGCCGATCTGGAAGAAGACATTCCAAACCTTCAAATTTTCAACGAACAGGATCCGGGGGACGTGACTGTCAACTAGTTCAATTTGGAAGGGTCAACAAAAGCTACTGGATGGCTCAGCGACGAGCCAGATGTTGTTGAGCAGCCTCAGCCAGAACGGGGTCTGTCAGAGACGGGGACATCAGCAGTGGCCGGAATGGCCGGGAATCAGAATGGATCGCCGGAGAGCACCGGTGTTAAGAATTTTCCTCTGGATCAGAGCATTTTGAGTACAGAAGATACTGAGCAGCAGGCTGCACTGAAGCAGTTTGAGCAGGAAAAGATCGAAGATCTAGAGAGAGCTAGAAAGGCCAAAGCCCCTGTAGAGACAGAATGTACTGTGAGCACAGGGATGGAATGTGCTGTGCACACAGAGGCAGTTATAACGGAATCGGATAGGTGTCTGTCAATTGCCGACGATATGTGGTGGGAAGATGACGACCTATGTCTTGCCCACACCGACGAAGATTGGGGGCAAAACCAGCCAGATGATACCTGGTATATTGGAGAGGTGGACCACATGACCAGGAGTGGGCAGTACTTCAAGCCCCCACACTTGGATCAACCAAAGGTGTTCGGGAAGGACAAGGAGACGGAGAGACAAAAGGAAAAATTGCTCGAGGAGGAGGCTGTGCTAAAACAGCTTAAGAAGATACAGGCAGACATCTCCATCTAGGGACTGCTTATAGCCTCAAGAGTAAATAGACAAGCTGTCCTTTCTTCCACGAATAAGGCGAAACTTTCAATCGACACCACACCCGAACAGTTAGTAGGGTTGGTTTTTCCGGGAGGAGCTTCCCCGACGTTGACCTTTACTGACAAGGAACTGCCGCTTGAGGGCTCAAACCATAACAAACCACTCTACATCTCTATGGAGTGTAGAGAAAAATGGATACCGATGGTTCTTGTTGACACAGGATCTGCTATTAATGTGTGCCCGTCGAGAACGACATATGCTATCGGGTTGAAGCCCGCTGATTTTGTGCCAACCGCCCAGGTGATACGGGCATATGACAATACCAGCAGAGAAGTGATGGGGACTGTGCAGAATCAGACTCAAGTTAGTCCAGGACAATAGGATATTGACTTTCATGTCTTGGACGTTCTCGCAACCTTTAATCTACTCCTAGGGCGGCCGTGGCTACACCAAGTGAAAGCGGTCTCTTCCATCCTGCACCAAATGCTGAAATACCCCCATGGGGAGTGGGTGGCTATAGTTTTGGAGAATTCTTCAATCCATCCCCCGCCAGAGGTTTCTACACCAGTTCTGGAGATTGAGCATGGCACAGAGGACGTGTTTTTGTCAGGGTTCACCCTAGCTGAGGCCCGGGTTGTACAGAATGTCCTAGCTGCTGATGAGGGGCTATACATCAGCACACAGTTAGTCTACCTTATGAACAAGCTCCAGCACATCCCGGGGATGGGATTACGGCAAAGTGGCCGGAAAGGCGTTGCAGCATCGGCCGAAGTGCCGCATAACCCACATACCTTTGGTTTAGGTTATCTGCCAGCCAAGGAGGACTGGGTAAGGAAAAGAAAAGAGATGGCAGGAAGGGCCAAAGCAAAGCAAGCCGAGAAGCCTTATGAGTTGGTGCACCAGCCCATCCAGGGCACCCTGAACGGACGTTTTGTTCGAGAGGGGGAAGACTTTCCGTTCTGTGGCTTCCTAGAGCCATGGCTAAATGCAGAGAGGCGGAGGTTGTCGAGATTTGAGATTTTCTTTAACTTGCAATTATTTGGGGATGATGTTGCCGAAGAGAAGACAGACCCTCCAGCTGAGGCTGAACAATGCAAGTAGGAGGATTCTGACAGCACTGAGATTGAAATTGGGGTAGCGCTGGCTTGTCTACTCTCAGATCCTCAGATCGTACAGAAGAGCTTGGGGGATAACTTCTCAGTGTCCATGATCAAGAATGAAGCGGCTGCGAGCCCACCTTTGAACATTCTGGATGCATTCATCGCACCCTCCCTCGTCTAGCAATACGATGAGGGCTTTTTATCGAGCAGCACCGGGTCAGGTAGTGAGCCAGAATCTAATTCCACCGAGTCTGTAGAGTCGGAATCAGGTTCCAGCTCCTCTGAGTCTGAGTCTGAGTCTGGTATTCTTGGGGGTAACAACCCGGATGCCACAGTCCTGTCTAGGTCGTCTTTTTCTTTTTCCTTTAAGTCTGTTGTAACAGAGGAATCAGGCAATTTAGAAGTGATTAATGAGAATGGAATGGTTGTGGCTTCCGAGTACTTTTCTGTGCCCTTAGTTTATTGCATTAATCAAGACTTTCAAAATTTTGATGAAAATGACGAGGAAGAAATTCCTCCGGTTTTGAAATATTTGCTTCATCAAGAGCAAGAGAGGTTTGTTAAACCCTTGGTTGATGAAACCACCCAAATTAATGTTGGTACTAAGAAGGACCCGCGACTGGTCGAGATCGGGCCCACGTTGTCTTCGGAGGAGCGCGAGCAGTTAGTTGCTTTATTAAAAGATTTCAAAGATATTTTCGCGTGGTCCTACGAAGACATGCCTAGAATCGATCCTGAGATTGTACAGTACCGGATCCCTCTTGACTGAGAGGCCCGACCTGTTAAATAGAAGCTCCGAAGAATCTGCTCGGATTGGGCTCTGAAGATCAAAGAAGAGGTCACCAAGCAAATTGACGCAGGGTTCCTGCTGGTATCTGAATACCCAACTTGGTTGGCCAATATAGTTCCGGTGCCGAAGAAGGATGGCAAAATTCGAGTATGTGTGGATTTCAGGGATTTGAACAAAGCTAGTCCGAAGGACGACTTTCCTTTACCGCATATCGATGAGTTAGTGGATTTTACTGCTGGGTATGCACTGCTCTCATTCATGGATGGCTTTTCAGGCTACAATCAGATTCTGATGGCACCCGAAGACCAGAAGAAGACTGCTTTCCCCACCCTGTGAGGAACCTATTGTTATAGGGTGATGCCATTTGGCCTGAAGAACGCTGGGGCTACGTATCAACGGGCTGCGACCACAATATTGCACGATATGATCCATAAAAGGTTGAGGTGTACGTGGATGACATGATTGCCAAGTACAAGAAAAGAGAGGGCCACTACGCCACCTTGCAAATATTCTTTCAACGGATCCGAGAGTATCGATCGCGGCTGAATCCTCAGAAGTGTACATGTGGTTACAGCAGGAAAAATGCTAGGGTTCTTGATCACACAGAGAGGTCTCAAGGTCGATCCTTCCAAAATCAAGACCATCTTAGAAATGCCACCACCGAGGACCGAAAAGGAGGTGCGAGGCTTTCTTGGTAAAGTGCAATTCATAAGACAATTTATTACAAAATTAACTTTGACTTGTGAGCCACTCTTTGGTCTCCTGAAGAAAGGAAAGAAGTTCCAATGGGACGGCTGATGCCGAGCTGCTTTTGAACAGATCAAGTAATATTTACCGAACCTACCTGTGTTGTCACCGCCCGAGCCAGGGAAACCGTTGATTCTGTATCTTTCAGTGACTGAAACTACAATGGGTTACATGCTTGCACAGGAGTCTGAGGACAAAGTGGAGAAGGCTATCTACTACCTGAGTAAGAAAATGTTGGATCACGAGACCCGCTACACTCCGCTGGAGAAGGCTTGTCTGGCCTTGGTATGGGGTACCATGAAGCTAAGGCACTACCTGTTAGCTCACTCTGTAATACTGGTTTCAAGATTAGATCCCATCAAATATCTTTTCGAGAAACCGGCACTTACGGGCAGGCTAGCTCGTTGGTTGCTTTTGCTTTCGGAATTTGATCTGAAGTATATGACGCGCAAGTCAGTAAAAGGGAGAGCGGTAGCGAAGTTCCTAGCCGATCACCCAGTTGAAGAGGATGAAGCAGTTGAGTATCTGTTCCCAGACGAGGCTATTCTGCATGTTGAAGAAGAGACTTGGACGATGTACTTTGACGGAGCGTCAAACCAATATGGATATGGGATAGGGGTGTTGCTGATAGCACCCGACAATTCCCACATACCCTTAGCATTCAAACTCCATTTCAGAGTATCGAACAATGAGGCAAAATATGAGGCATGTATTGCTGGATTAGAAGCAGCCCTAGAACTAGGGGCAAAACGGTTGGACGTCATCGGCGACTCGAACCTTGTTGTATTTCAAGCTAAAGGAGATTGGAAAGTTAAAGAAGAAAAGATGAGAATCTTTCACCAGACCTTGGACGTGCTGATTCCTCAGTTTGAGAAACTGAATTTCGCCCATCTATTAAGAGAGAACAACAGGTTCGCTGATTCATTAACAACTCTATCTTCCATGATAGACATCCCTTTTAGAGTCCGGATGCATTCGATCATCATTGAATAGAAATTCGTGCCGGCCTACGAGCTGATTACTGCCATAGATGAGGTACAAGATGAGAATCCTTAGTATTACGATGTCTGAAACTTCCTGGAAAAAGAGGTGTATCCCCCGGGGGCAAACGCCAAAGATAAGAGGGTGATTCGAAGAATGGCTGCTCAGTTCATCGTCTGCGGGGGTAAACTATACAAGAGGGGTCATCTCGGGATGCATGAACTGTGTGTTGATGCTGAAGAGTCCAAGCGCTTGATAGAGGCCATCCATGGAGGAGAGTGCGGAGCGCACATGAACGGGGTGATGCTAGCTCGGAAGATCCTTAGACAGGGTTATTACTAGTCCACCATGGAGGAGTATTGTATTGGCTTTGTCCGGCGATGCCATAAATGTCAGATCCATGCAAACCGCATGAACATTCCGCCATCTAAGCTGTATAACATGACTTCGCCATGGCCGTTTTCAGTCTGGGGGATTGATGTAATTGGGGCAGTCACTCCGAAGAAGTCCAACGGGCATGAGTACATTTTGGTAGCGATAGACTACTTTACGAAGTGGGTCGAGGCCCAACCTTACACGGTTTTGAAGGCATTGCATGTCACTAAGTTTATCAGGAACAACATCATATGTCGCTACGGGGTTCCGAATGAGATTATTTCGGATAATGGTTCCCACTTCAAGAAGGGGGTGATCGACTTCTTGGAGAAGTACAACGTGGCTTTTCATAAGTCATCTACATATCAGTCGCAAAACCAACAGAGCAGTTGAGGCTGCCAACAAGAACATCAAGCACATTCTACAGAAGATGGTGGAAACCTACCAGGACTGGCTAGATAAGCTGCCATTTGCTCTGTGGGGCTACCAAACTTCAATTCGAACTTCTACTGGGGTGACTCTGTATTCCTTGGTCTATGGGTTGGAGGTTGTTCTGCCTATCGAAGTTGAGGTTTCATCATTACAGGTATTGGCTGAGTGTCAGATAGTTGAGGCAGATTAGCAGCAAAGTAGGTTTGAAGAACTCATGCTCTTTGATGAAAGAAGGCTGAAAGTACTGTACCATGTCTAGGGTTATCAATGAAGAATTGCCAGGGCTTTCAACAAGAAGGTTAAGTCCAGGAATTTGAAAGAAGGGGACCTTGTGCTCAAAGACAAGCGAGCTCCCATCCATGACCCTAGGGGCAAGTTCAGACCCAATTGGACTGGTCCTTACATCATCAAGTCTATCTGGTCGGGCGGAGCTGTCGTTCTGATAGACCTAGATGGCCTAGAGTTCTCCCAACCGATCAACATGGGCAAGTTGAAGAAATACTACCCCTGAGTGGCTCGCTACGCTGAAAACCCGAAAGGGCGACCTAGGCAAAAGTTAGAGCATGAAAAATTTGAAATAATAAAAACTGAGCTCGTAAGGTTGAAAACCCAGAAAGGGCGGCCTTGGTAAAAGTTAGAGCGTAAAAGGAGAGTGTTAATACACGAGTGAACCCCAGCTGAACTACGTAAGACTCGATTCCCATCTTCGGGATACATAGGTAACTTCATCCTGAAGTCCAGCCATAAACACTTCCAAATCAACTTTGTCCGTGTGATCTTGTTGGTCATCTTTGCCTATTTTGCATTCGAGAGCTCGGTTGTGATCTCCAGTGCAGTGTTATTCAGACTAGGGGCAACTTTCCAGTTGTTGAGAATCCGGGGTTGTGCATCTCAGTGATAGATCTCGAGTGTGTCCAGTTGTGATCCATATTGAAAATGGTTTTGAAAAGTTTTAATAAAAGTTGATTTTGCTCAAATTAATCTTTTTACGACTTAGACCATTTTTGGACCAAAAAGAAAATTTTCAGTACCCACAACCTTCAATTATATTGATTTCAGTATAGAGTTCTCCTACTCTTGAATACAAATTGAAGTTGTTTTTTATTACATTCATAAACAAAACTTGAAAGTACTGATTAAAGCAAATAAATTCGGGGCATAGTCAGGTGTTCCTGCGTCCCCTCCCAGAGCTTGTGGAAGCCTCTGATGCCGAAGTAGGCCCAACCTGCGCCTCTTCATTGAGCCAAGCTATGCACTCATCAGAGAGAGTGCAACTGAAAGTGGGAGCGGGGGCCAGAAGCTCTCTC
>NW_021025248.1:397505-510063 GCF_004153795.1 Camellia sinensis
GCTTTGGGGTTGTTTGACCCCTCTTAGGACTTGTTTGGCCCCATTTTGTGCCATTTTGGTTGAGCTCCGGGACCACCTTGTTTGGGCCTCCTCACCACTGTGCCTTGAGGTCCTACGAAGGAGAGGGCCACCACCTATCCTTGTTGTCTTCAAAATGTGCCATTAAGCCTCATGTGTGAGCACCATTTTTGAACTCATGTTGGCCATGTTTCAGTAGGTATTTGGTAGTATTTTGCCATGCTTTACCTCTGTTTTTACTTGGTTTAGACACACCATGCTTGCTTAGCATACATGTCTTGTAATGCCATGAATTGCCTTAACATGCCTTGTGCTTTGAGCCTTGTTTCTAGCATGTTTTAGCTTAGCTTTGTGAAGCTTTTATGCTTGTTTTAGCATGCTAAAGGTCTTTTTTGGTCATTTGGGTTGTCCATGCCTTGCTTTGTATAGCTACCATGTAACCTCTCTTGTATGCCTTAAGCATTGACCCCTTTAGCATGCCATCCTTGCATCATTTCAGTGGTTTTGAACCACTTGCCATGCCATTTCAGTGCTTGTGGTGTGTTTGTATGCTTGCATTTGATGCCCTTTTAATGTGTTAGAGGTTTGGTGTTTCATGCTCCATGTTTGTACTATTGTGTATGCCTCTAGGATTAGATCATTTAGATGCCATCTAAGTGGTTTTTGGGGCCTACTTTTGCATGATTTGAGACTGTTTTGATTCACTTTGATCATTTGTTTCATGTGTCACGTGATCATGGTTTAAGTCATTGGGCTAATTCCAAGCTTTTATGCATGCTTTGCTTGTTTTGATTAGTTGGTTTGGCACCTCTTTTTCATGATTTTCAGAGCTTATATTGCTTGCCATATGCCCATGTTTAGCCTCTTTTAAGTGTGCTTAGAAGTTTCTTCTTTATGCCTAAGTGATGAACCATGTTTGCATGCATGATTGTATGTTTGGATACTTGGTTCAGGACATTTTGTTGCATGCTTGAATGGTGTTGCATTTGGCATGCCTTTCTTGCTAAGTTGTCTAACATGTTATATGCCTTGCATGTGTGCATGTTGACATTAAACTTTGCATGCTTGTTAGTTGCATCCTTGCATCTTCATTTGCATGCTCATGTTACATACTAGCTCACATCCCTAAGTTGCATGGCATTGGCATGCATGCTTTGCCTCTTGAATTGAGTATGATAGGGGTTGGGCCATTTGTTTGTTTAAGTGCATTTCATTCGACATTGAAATGGAACACTTGGTTTCTTGGGCCATCACGCATTAAAATGCGCAATTGATGGTCTGAGAATCGAGGACCATCCTTTTTTGAGTCATAAACATGATAAGGAGTGTGGTTGGTGCAAACATTGCTTGAAATACATTGTCATGCCATGTTTTGCCCTCTGCTGCTGTCAAAACAGGTTGCTGCAGGAAGCTTTGGCCAGCCGGCCATCTATACTGCCGATCGACCAATTATTGATGGCCGAGAGCTTAACAAATGGTCGATGACCATCCGGACATGGTCGGTGGGGTTTCCACTTGGTCGGTGGTGATCCACAGTGTCCATGGAGCATACCTTGGGATTTGTGCAACTTTCAGAGGAGCAGAGCAGGGGAAACAAAGGCAACTTGTGCATGGCAGTGGACTTCTGAGCAGAACCGAGCGCGCATGCATTGGGCCCTCTTCCTGAGGCTGCTTTTAATGCTTAATTAGCTTAGTTAATTTGCTTAACTAGTTAATTGTCTGTAATATTTAATTAGCTTGATAGTTAGTTAAATTGTATTATTCTTTCAGTCCCTTCGAGCGAGGGCAAATTTGTAATAAGTATGGATGCGTGTGTGCATGTCTTCCAACCCCCACTTCTTTCTCCCTTTTACTTACCTACTTTGATGGTTAGTATTTGGGCATATTTAAATTAGCATACCTTATGCTATGCATGCGTGCATCCATACATTTATCTTACATGTACCGGGCTCGGCGCATCATACTAACTGTATTGTATTTCAATTCCAAGTTGAATACGTGTTAGTTGTAACATCTCACATGTCATTCTTAGAATAGCCGAGCCTATTTCTAGTTGCATTTTGCATGTGTTGCATTAGCCATCTTAAGCATTAACTAGGGTCATGCATGATTACTAACTAGTTTCTTGTTTTGGCTTGGAGTACTCGGTAAGCTTTTATGCTTTAGCATCTCGCATGAGTGTGAATGTTAACATGATAGCATACTTACCATGTGGCTAGATGCTTATGTGATATGAACTGCCTGAATGCCTGTGGGTGAAGGTTAGATTGTTTGAGTTGGGATAATTCATCGAAATCCGTATTTTAGCCAACTCGCGAGTAGCAAAATTCAAACCATTTTCAAAACAAACGGAAATGCGATGCTTCGTTCCGACTTAGGCAATTTAGTCTATACTTGTCTTGCCGTGCGCATCACATAGTAATTCTAGGCTAATAACCGGTATAAGAACACATAACGTTTTCAAAATTGGATATCATGGTTAGTAGAGGCCGATCTTCGGATCGGGCGAGAGGGGGTGCTCATAGCTGACCTTCCCCAATCATACCCAAGTTCCCGAGCCGAGGCAACTTTGGTAATGACGGACACGTGGCCTTAGGCAAACGAGTCAGGGTTTCCTAAATTCCCCCATTAAAAAATATTTAGGTGGCGACCCTGTATCTGGGAAAGCAGTCCACGTTTGGCACTTCTTTTCTAAAAATCTGTTTTCTCAAAACGATTTGCCGGATTTGGACTCTTTGGTTCAGACTAAGAACCGTGACACAAAAGGGAGTCCGAACTGTGGTGGCATGAAGCCCGAGGGCGCTGGCGACTCCGCTGAGGACTTAGAGAGCTTGACTCGAACTCGTGATATCCTGTTTTGATTTCACTTATGTGTTTCTTTGCATTGCATGTGCATTGGTGCACCTAGGACACAGTGTTTGCCATCTGCCATTCCTGAACGATTTGCCGGAGGCTTGTCTTGTCAAGGCACGACCATAAGACTGACCGGTTATGGGCTCTGACAGTATGGGAACACAAACCCTGGTTTTACCAAGGCACCGTTTTGACCATTCGACCTAGTGCATATTCGGAATCCATAGTGACCATTCCAAACTAAGACAGGTTGCTTACCGATTATAGGTTGTTTGAAACCGCTGCGTGTGTAGTGAAACACTAGCTCCTAACAAAATAGGATAGGGAAACCCTACCCCAGCATAGGGGTGTTTTGGTTCTCATTTACTTGCTATGTGCTTTTAGAGTGTATCTCTACAGGGAATGTGCATATCAGTTTGCAAGTTTGAGTACCAGGCCTGAGGGCATCAGTATCAGTGTTTTGGGGAATCAGTTATATCTGCGGGTATCAGACTCAGTTTTGGGACAACGATTTTGGGGAACAGTGATCAGTAGTAGAGTACAGTTATTCAGTCATGTCTGTGTCTGTTCCGCCTGGGCTGAACTACTACTTGTTTTCCCTTTCAGTTCAGAGATTTGGGTTCAGATACTTGGTGTTCTCCTTCACTGAGGCAAGACAGATATCTGATCCGTCAGTCACCGTTCAGTTCAGCGGACTTATGATGACCCAAAGTTTAGAGGAAATTGTGGTTATGGCAGCCGTGTTAGACCAAGGGATCATCTTGCAGGATGAGACCAATGTTGATGTACTGCATCCCCTCAGGTCACCTGCTGCACACCCGATCTGGACCCCCCAGTTGTATCATGCTCGTGAGCCCACAACGTTTGAGTTAATGGGAATGATCGGCAACCTCCAGAGATCCGTGGCCGATCTGGCCTATGGAATGTCGGCTTCGCCACCAGCCACATCATATGCCGGGAATTTTGTACCACAGGAGCCCCCGCTATTGGGGCGGATTGTGATCGAGCTCAGCCAACCAGAGGTTGCCTCCAGCTATAACAACGACGTATCAACAACAACCGGATTTCGCTCTGATGTAATAACCCAAACCCTTGATGAGGCTGAGGCTAGAGGTAAGAATAAAGTGGGAACAGATGCTGATCTCGTTGAACAAATGCTGTGGGTAGTCGAGGCTTTGAAAGCCGGGGGGATGAATAAGCAGCAAGTATTTGCAGTCATGACTAAGATTGTGGATGATGTTTTCCCCACTCCAACCGAAGGCAGTTCAAGCCAGGTGAAAAATCGAGATAGGCCCCGTCAAGCCAGGACAGTTCCTTCGGCTCCCAACCCTGCACCAAGAAAAGATCAGAAAGCCAAGGCAATGCCTGCCGACCCTTTCGCTAGTGCGTCTAACAAGAACCCTCAGACTTCGAAGTACCTGCCTCGAGGGCGCAGAGTCTTTCATGCCCTCTACATGCCTTTGTCTAGGGCATTTCAAATTTTGGCTAAAAAAGGGCATCTTAGACCCCTCGAACCCCGACCTCTCCCAAAGAATCTCCCTCTTACACATGACGCTGCCTTGTACTACGCGTACCACCAGCAAACCGGTCACTGCACCGACGGTTGTTTCCGCCTTCGCCATGAAGTGCAAGATTTGATCGACAATGAGGTCATCCTCCCACCTACCTCAGCAAAGTCTGTTACCACTGAGTTGTTGGACTTTGAGGATACTGCAAGTATGTGATCAGGGGTTGGACAACCTGCGGGCGGTGCTCGGTGTACTTTAGATGTGGCGTTTGGCACGCACTGTCGGGAGCATTTGCGAATGCAGTTTTGTAATTTCTGGCTTGGGTGTCGAGTCAGTTCTTTGTTTTGTTTGGGGTCTGTCTCATTGTCTTGAGTTAGTCTTTTTGCTTAAGGGTCTTTCTTGTCGCGTCGAGTCAGTCCCATTGTATAGAATGTCGGGTGATTTCGGGGTTGTCGTCTTGAACACCCTTTTGTTTTGTAATTACCCTTTTGCTTTCTTTTGAGTCTGTCTCTGCCGTGGAGCCAGTTGCAACCAGGGAATCTGAATGAAACAGCTGCGGCTATCATGTTTCCGTGCTTACTGCTATTTTGAGCTAGTTGTGCCAGAGGATTTGAATGGAATATCAGTACATTCCACCTGCTCTCTTGTGCCCTGAAAATCATTGCATTGACCTAAGTTTTTCAAAACCTTTTTGAACACTGCGGTGAAAACAAAGGGGAAGGAATTCCTCGGGATTTGCAAAACTTTGATCAAATTGAGAGAAAGAGAGGTGTGCTAAGCCCTTAATGATTGAAATCATGCTTGTCAGCGTGAGTACTGAGAAGGACCCTGGCTTGATCCAGACTGGTTCCACACTATCTTCAGCGCGAGCGATTTGTCGCTTCTTTAAAAACTTTCAAAAACAAAATGTTTTGCGCAGTCCTGCGAGGACCTGTGTGGAATCGCTCTTGAGATTGTGCAGCTTAGGATCGCTCTCAGCCTCAAGACTTGAGCCCTTGCTTTAAAACCTTGAACCACAATTCGGAGTGTTCAACAATCGACCACCAAGAGAGGCCTGTGTGGCCAGATTGGAAGCAGCCCTCGAACAAGAGGCACCAAAGTCAGGTCAAGAAGATCATATCTCATCAGAAGAAGCTTGTGAAGCTAGAACAGAAGCACCCCTCCAACTAGGGGAAAAAATGTCCGATGTGCTCGAAGAGCCGAAGATGGGTCCTTCAGCAAATCAATACAGCAGTCATTTTCCTGGATTCAGATGACTTCAGGATCTCAAAACCATTTGGCATGGACTTGTTACACTTTTACCCTTTGAGAGGCTCACTGGGCCGAAAACCCGGAAGGGCGACCCAGGCAAAAGTTAGAGCAAGAGAAAATACCAAAAAAAAAAAAGAAACAAAAAAAAATGCAAAAGAAATGAAAAGAGGAAAATAGAAAAAAAAAGAAAGAAAAAGAAAAGAAGAGAATTGAAAAAGGAAAGAAGAACAAAGCTTGCAAGGTCGAAAACCCGCAACGGGCGCCTTGGCAAAAGTTAGAGCCTAAAAAGTGAAGGTTAATACCTGAGTGTACCTTAACCGGAACTACGTAAGGCTTGATTCCCATGTTTGGGATACGTAGGCAACTTTATCCTGAAGTCCAGCCCCCAACGCTTTCATAGCGACTAAGTCCATGTAATGGTTTTGATCATCCTTGATTCCCATGTTTTGGATACGTAGGCAACTTCATCAGGAAGTCCAGCCACCAACACTTTCAAAGTGACCGTGTCCATATATTGGTTTTGACCATCTTCGTCTTCTCTGTGTCCGAGAGTTCGGTTGCGATCATCACTAATAAGGACTGACTAAAGTACGCTACGGCGATTATCCAGACAAAGGGCAACTTTTCGTTGCCATTCAAACAAGGGGCAACTTTCCGTTGCCATGCAGCTCTCTTCAAGCAAAGGGGCAATTTTCCATTGCCTCCAATCCGAGGTTGTACATCTCGAGAGTAAGTACCGTGCTCGTTGAGCATTGACCGTTTGCAAAAATAGTTTTGAGAATTTTTACTGAGGTTGACCTTTTCTCGAAAATTATTTCATTTTCCAAAACTGGACCATTTTCTCCAACCCAAAAAGGAAAATTTTCAGTGCTCATAGCCTGACTTGCATGATTTTCAAATCAAAAATCGCACAAGTACGTTAATCTAACACTCATATTGGTCAAAATTATTTCCGTAGAAACCAAAACAAAAAAATGGTCAAAATGATGAACTAGGGGTGCAGTTGAGTCAGGTGTTTTGTCTTTCCTTCGTAGTCAACATACTTGCCAGAAGGGCACTCTATTCGCCAGAAGAAGGCATAACTGAAGTTGTCAATAAAGGGCTGAAAGCTCTCTCAACCTCCGAACAACGAGGTATCAAACCAAGTGCGAAGCATGAATCGGAATGGATCAAGATACTCCATTCCCTTGTCTGGGGCATCGACCAAACGCCACCAGAAGAAATAGCCGTGAGCTAACCGTATCGAGTGTGAACCCATAACTTCCTATTCATCCATCAAACACCCCGGGAAGGGATAAAAAAATGAGAGAATAAAGAATAGAGAGGTGTAAATTGAGAGAAAAAGTGAGCCAAAGGGTTTTGAGAGAAAAATCGAGCCTGAGAGTCGAGTGATGTGAGAATCACACAAATGAGGAAGGGTGGGAAACAATACACAGAGAAACTGGCTCCTCGTGATCTGAGGTCCCCCATCTTCGTTAACGCGTCTGTATGTCGTGTCTTTTGTTTTGTTTACCTCAACCTTTGTTTTGATCTTTTCCGAGTGTGTCTCGTTGTGTTTAGGTTGTTTACCTTTTTGTTTCCGCTATTGAGTCGTTCTCGCTATGTCCAGTTGTAGGCTCACTACCCCAGTTTGAAAAACCCTTCTTCAATTTCAAAAATTAATCGTTTTGTGCTCAGAGTGCTATGTCATTCTCCACATTTGTGCAAAAACATGATTTGGTTCTTTCATACAACTGCAGGGTCCACCCCCGATAAGTGTGAACAGAAAAACCTTGGCCTCTCTGAAGCTTTTGGGTTTCAGATTGCATCAGAGTGTGCTTCAACTTCGGTCGATCCCACTTTTGTATTCCGTCTTTTCAGATTAGACTGTTTGTTCAAGATTCACTGTATGCAGATTAATCCCCAGCAGAGCATGAGCTGAGGGTTCGGACTGAGTAGTGGGTTGTTTAAGTTGTTTTGCTGTTAGCTGGTTCATTACCTAGTTATTACAATACAAATGTTTGATTTTCAGACAGGAGATCAATCTCATTTACATTGAGGTGTAACATGGTGCAATGCGATGCAATATATAAAATGTACAAATGTAACAATTTTTCAGACAAAAAGCTTTGTTTCACTTCATCATCTTTTTCAAGTACAAAGTTTTGAAAAAAACAAAAACCTGCCCGCGGCAGTACGAGGTACTCTAGCTACCAGCAAAAAAGAGAAGTACAGAAGAAAAGAAGAAGAAAAGCAGCAAAAATCTGGATTAATGTCAAGTGACCTCAGGTCTAAGGGTCTGTCCTCATCGTCTTCCTGGACAAAGGTCCAGGAGCATCGTCATCAGCGCCATCATCTAAGCCTGAGTCAATGCCATCTCCGGTCTCCTCCTCAGATGACTCCGCCTCGGACTCATCGTCATCGGGGACTGGTGCCCGTGAGCTACTCCCAACATGAGTGCGCCCCGCCTTGGTACGGGGGTACACTCTGCCCTCTCCATCTCCCCCTCGAACAGGAACGAATGGTCCAGCTGGAGCACCTCCTACAGTAGGAATCTGGAAGGGATGCTGAAAAGTACAAATGGCAAACGCATCAGTATGCTGCAGAATGCAATATATGAATACAGTGTGTGAATACTGTGAGCAGTGTATCAGTGCAGAATGCAGTGTGTGAATACTGTGAACAGTGTATCAGTGCAGAATACAGTGTATGAATACAGTGTGAATACTGTGAGCAGTGTATCAGTGCAGAATGCAGTGTATGAATACAGTGTGAATACTGTGAGCAGCGTATCAGTGCAGGATACGGTGTATGAATACAGTGTGTGAATACCGTGAGCAGTGTATGAATGCAGAAAGCAGTGTATGAGTACAGTGTATGAATGCCGTGAGCAGTGCTGTGAACAGTCTATGGGCTATAGTGTGTTAGATACCATAAGGGCCGTGTATCAAGTGTTGTGTCGTGCATCAGATTATGTGAAACAGTTTATGTATGGTTTGAGACCGTGGTCAGAAGAACATACCGGAATACTGTAAATGGCCAGAAGGTCGAGGCTCTGCTGAAGCATCCCCATAACCGAGGCGATCAACTCCAGGGACTGGTGAGTGCACTCGGAGGAAGCCTACAAAAGTGTTAGAAGCATCAGTATTCTGCAGAATATCAAATGAATTGAAATGAACTAACGGTGCAGAATGCAAAATGCAGTAGTACATACCGGAGGCAAGCCGTAGAACCCGACTAGCTCGTGATCAGCCGGAGGGGGAGCAATGGGGATCTGGTAAGTCGCCCCACCACACCCTCGGCATGTCATCGTCACGGGCAGTGCTGGCTAACTAGCCCCTCGTCCTCTCCGAGCTCCGCTCTTGCCACGGGCCCGAGCCACCCTCGGTGCTCCCGCTCCTGCTCCTACTTCAGCCGCTGCTCAAAGGCCGCATAATGTAGGTCCGGACGTACTCTGTTTAGTCGCCTATGCCTCTGAAGCGTGTTGAGTCCCAACCGATCGTGTAGTCGGCCATTTGCTCGGGAGTGAACCTTTCGGTGTCCCTCATATGGTCAGGATGGTGAACCGGGACTATCTGCTCCGGTAAACCCAGGGTTTGGCCTAGGAAACACTCACCCAGGTACCAGGCCCGACAGACAGGGCCCTCCAGCAAAATCCTAAAGCGAGCAGTCTCCTCCGCAACGGCAAATCGCTCCCGCATCGCAGCTGGCAATGGAGCCCAAGGCTGCCAGGTGATCTGAAAATGAAATGCGGTTTGTTATCTATCTGTTATTAGAAAATACAGTGCAAAGCAAAGCTTAAATGAACTGCAAGTTCTAAACATACCTTTGCGGGGGTGATGGTGTCAAAGTAGCGGCGGAAGAAGATGAATGTCTCCCGCGGTCTCCGCACGCGTCTCACATCGAAGCGTCGGGAGAATGGAACACCGAGAGGGGTCTCCACATCAGGCACTGGCGCGAGTCTTGGAAAGTAGGTGTAGACCCACAACTGCAGAGTAAGTGTTAGTATGCTTATCAGATAAAGCAGAATACAGAATAAAGCAGAAATAATAGAACCGTGTATGGTGCAGTGTATTGTGCAGAGTGTACAGTGTGTGCAGTGTACAGTCAGTGTAAAGCGGAGTATATGTGTGCCGTGTGTGCAGTATACAGTCAGCGTGAAGCAGACCACAGTGTGTGCAGTGTACAGAATACAGGTATCTGGGGTTTGAGATCTTCTTCAAACACCAATTATCAGAAGAGGAGGATGAGCAGATAGACGTGAGCCCTAACACAGATCAAGGTAGGACAGCAAACCTGGACATCGAAGAGGAAGAGCTGTTGGGAAAAGCGCTAGCTGACCTACTGACAAGTTCTACTGTTGGAGCTGAGACTACTAACTTGGGAGATAGTTTTACTATCTCAATGATCAGGGATAACCCAACAGCTGATTTCTCTAATTTTATCGTGGATGCATCCGAGGCTCCACGCCTAGTTTGGAAGTTTGAGCAAGGCGTCATCAATAGTTCTGGATCGGATAGTGAGTCCAGATTTGATTCCACTGAGTCTGTGTAGTCGGAGTCAGATTCAAGTTCCACTGAGTCTGGTACTTCTAGAAGTGGTAACTCGGATACCAAAGTCCTGTCCAGGTTGTCTTTTAGCTTTTCTTTTGAGTCCACTGTAACCGAAGATCTAGACTTTTTGAATGGGAATACTGTGAATGTTGCTTACTTTTCTGTGCCTTTGGTTTGTTGTACTGATCTTAATTTTCAAAATTTTGACTTAAACGAAGAGGAGAAATTCCTCGGGTTTTGAAAATTTTGGTTGATCATGAGAAGGACAGGCGTGTAAAGCCCTGTACAGATGAAATCATATCAATTAACATGGGTACTAAGGAAGACCCTCGTTTGGTCCAGATCGGGTCCACGCTGTCTTCAGAGGAACGCAAGTGTTTAATCGCTTTATTAAAAAATTTTAAAAATATTTTCGCGTGGTCCTAAGAAGAGATGCTTGGAATTGATCTTGAGATTGTACAACACCGGATCCCTCTTGACCCTGAGGCCCGGCCAATTAAGCAAAAGCTGCGCAGAGTTCGCTCAGATTGGGCTTTGAAGATTAAGGAAGAAGTTACCAAACAGATTGAGAATGGGTTTTTGCTTGTATCAGAGTACCTGACCTAGTTGGCCAATATTGTTCCAGTCGCAAAGAAGGATGACAGAATTAGAGTCTGTGTCGACTTCAGGGATCTGAATGATGCTAGTGCAAAGGATAATTTTCTACTACCACATATTGATGAGTTAGTAGACTTCACTATTGGCCATGCATTGCTCTCGTTTATGGATGGGTTTTCCAGGTATAACCAGATTCTGATGGCACCCGAGGATAGGGAGAAAAGCGCTTTTACTACTCCATAGGGCAGTTATTGCTATCAAGTCAAGCCATTTGGGTTGAAGAATGCTGGTGCCACTTATCAAAGGGCAGTGACCACCATTCTACACGACATAATCCACAAAGAAGTTAAGGTGTACGTAGACGGCATGATTGTTAAATCCAAAGAGTGAGAAGGCCATTACACCGCACTGGAGAAATTCTTTCAATGGATCAAAGAGTATAGATTAAGGCTAAACCCCCAGAAGTGCACCATTGGGGTGATGATAGGGAAGATGCTGGGTTTCCTAACCACACAGAGGGGAATTGAGGTAGATCCTTCCAAAATCAAAGCCATCTTAGAAATGCCACCACCAAGGACTGAAAATGAGGTGCGCGGCTTTCTGGATAAAGTGCAAATCATAAGGCGATTTATTTTAAAACTAGCATTGATTTGTGAACCACTATTTGGTCTCCTGAAGGAGGGAAAGAAGTTTCAATGGGACAATCGCTGTCAGTTTGCCTTTGAGCATGTCAAGCAGTATTTCCAAAATCCGTCTGTGTTATCACCACCAGAATCCGGGAAACCATTGATCTTGTACCTATTAGTGACGAATTCGACTATGGAGTGCATGCTAGCTCAAGAATCTGAAGTCAAAGTGGAGAAGGCCATTTACTATTTGAATAAAAAAATGCTAGACTACGAGACCCGCTACACTCTCTTGGAGAAAGCTTGCCTAGCCTTGGTGTGGACTATCAGGAAGTTGAGGCACTACTTGTTAGCTCATTCTGTAATCTTGATTTCGAGATTAGATCTCATTAAATATCTCTTCGAGAAACCAGCGCTCATGGATAGGCTAGCTCGTTGGTTGCTTCTTCTATCTAAATTTGATCTCAAATATGTTACATGGAAGTCAGTTAAAATGAGAGCTGTGGCAGAATTCCTGGCAGATCATCCGGTAGAAAGAGATGAAGCAGTGGAATACTAGTTCCCAAATGAAAACATTATGCGTGTAGAAGAGGAAATGTGGACGATGCACTTTGATGGGGCAACTAATAAGTACGATTATGGAATAGGTGTGTTGTTCATAACACCTGATGATTTCCATATACCCTTAGCGTTCAAACTCCAGTTTAGAGTGTCTAACTATAAAGCAGAATATGAGGCGTACATTGCTGGTTTGGAAGCTGCCCTACAGCTAAGGGCAAAGAGGTTAGACGTTATTGGAGATTCGAATTTGGTTGTCTCTCAAGCTAATGGGGATTGGAGGGTCAAAGAAGAGAACATGAAGATGTATCATCAGGCCTTGGATATTTGGATTCCTAGGTTTGAAAAACTGACGTTCACACATTTGTTAAGGGAGAGCAATTGGTTCGCTATTGTGTTAGCAACACTATCTTCCATGGTAGACATTCTGCTGGGAGTAAAGACGCGTCGAATCATCATTGAGCAGAAGTACATGCTTGCTTACCAGATCGTCGCTGCAATAGATGAAGTGCAAGACAAAAAACCCTTGGTATTACGATATTTGGAACTTTTTGGAAAAAGAAACGTATCCACCAGCTGCAAATGCCAAGGACAAACGGGGAATATAGCGTCTAGCCGTCCAATTTATCATCTGCGGGGGTAAGCTATATAAAAGATGTCATCTGGGGATGCATAAGCTATGCGTGGAGGAAAAGGAATCAAAGAGTCGTATGGAGGCTATCTACGGAGGAGAGTGCGGGCGCACATGAATGGTGTGATGCTGGCTCGGAAGATTCTCAGATAGGGTTATTACTGGTCAACTATGGAGAAGGAGTGTATTGGTTTTGTTCGGCGATGCCACAAATGTCAAGTCCGTGCTAATCGTATGAACATACCGCCGTCAAAGCTTTACAACATGACTTCAACATGGCCTTTCTTAGTCTGGGGAATTGATGTTATCGGTGCCATCTCGCCAAAGGGGTCAAATGGGCACGAGTTCATTCTGGTGGTGATTGACTACTTCACGAATGGGTGGAGGCCCAGTCTTACTCTGTATTGAAGGCATTGCATGTGGTTAAGTTTATCAGAAATAACATCATCTACTGGTATAGAGTTCTGAACGAGATCATATCAGATAATGGCTCCTACTTCAAGAAAGAGGTAGTGGATCTGCTTGAGAAATATAACGTGGTTTTTCATAAGTCATCAACATACAGACCACAGACTAATGGAGCTGTTGAAGCCGCTAACAAGAATATCAAGAACATTTTGCAAAAGATGGTGGAAACCTACAAGGACTGGCCGGATAAACTACCATTCGCGCTTTGGGGTTATAGAACCTTAATCCGAACATCAACAGGGGCAATCCCTTATTCTCTCATCTATGGGATAGAGGTTGTTCTACCAATTGAAATCAAAGTGCTGTCGTTGAGAGTTATAGGCCGAGTGTCAGATAGCGGAGGCAGATTGGCAATAGAGTAGATTTAAGGAACTGATGATATTTGACGAAAGAAGACTAAGAGCATCGTATCACGTCCAGGGCTACCAACGCCGAATTACCAGGGCTTTTAACAAAAAATTTTAAGTCCAGAAATCTTAAGGAAGGGGACATGGTATTGAAAGACAACCGGGCTCCCATCCATGACCCTAGGGGCAAATTCAGGAGGGGCGATTATTCTTATGGACCTGGATGGCCTGAGTTTTCACAGCCGATTAACATGGACAAGTTAAAAAAATATTACCCCTGAGAGGCTCGCTAGGCTGAAAGCCCGAAAGGACAACCTAGGCAAAAGTTAAAGCATGAAATATTAGAAACAAAGAAGAACTGAGCTAGCAAGGTTGAAAACCCGAAAGGGCAGCTTTGGCAAAAGTTAGAGCACAAAAGAAGAGAGTTAATACTCGAATAAACCTGAACCGAACTACGTAAGACCTGATTCCCCATCCTTGGGATACGTAGACAATTTCATCCCGAAGTTCGGCCGTAATCATCTCCCACTCAACTGTCCTGTTCATTCATTTTGATCAAGTCATGTTTTTCTATTATTAGATAGCACGGTTGTGTAATCTTTATGTTGGTAGAAGGGTCGGTGCAGCGGATGCAGTTATTGGTAGTTGTGATCTGTTGATTCAGAGCTGTACATCTTGAGGGCTGATCCCGTGTGTGTCAGGTGGTGATCGTTTCCGAAAATTGTTTTGAAAAGTTTTAATAAAGTCGATTTTTTTCAAAATTTACCTTTTATAACTTGGACAATTTTGGGGACCAAAAGGAAAATTTTTAGTACTCGCAGCTTTAATTTTATTGATTTTAACACAAGTACACTCTTCAATTCTCTGATTTAAATCAAAGTTGCTTTTACATCATAAAACTTGAAAAGAAAGATCAAAGTAGTAAAACTAGGGGCACAGTTAAGTCAAGTAGCCCTATGTCTTCTGCTTGCACTCGTGGAAGTTTTTATAGCTAAAGATAGCCCAACTTATTCTTCGTCCTCAAGCAAAGCCAAACACTCGCCAGAAAGGGCATAACTGAAGCTAAGGGCAGGGGCCAGAAACTCCCTCGTCCTCCAAGCAGTGAGGTACCGAGGCAAGTGTGAACCACGAATGGGAAATGAAGCCAGGTATTCCACCTCCTCATCTGGACAATTCTAATCATGCCCAAATTGGCGTCTAAACCAGAAGGGGAAATAGAACACGCAGTGTGTGAGGCCAATCAACTGTATGCCTGACTGATGGGATATGCTGTAGCTCATCTCAGTTAAATTAAGCCAAGGGCAACGCCAAGTTATGTCAGCTGCAGACCTGCTGCACATCCAGTCACACCACAATCCCTCTGAAGGGAAATCTATGAGCTGTTGGCGAAAAAAGTAAACTCGGGCTAAGTACTCGGGGTAAGGGTCCACCACTTTTAGCTTGTCCATTAACCATACGTGGGAAGGGATGAAAAAGAAGAGAGATTAAAGAATAAAGACATGTATGTAGAGAGAAAAGTAAGGAAAAGGCGAGAGACAAAAACAGAGAATGAGTGTTGAGTGGCGTGAGGATCATAAATAAGAGGGGTGGGAAACGATACCTGGAGAAGCAGCGTGCTCCTTATAAACCAGGTAGTTTCTCGCCGATGGAAAGCATCAAGGCCCATCAAAGTTTCAGCCATTGCCAAGCCCATGTAGCTTTTGCCCTTTTTCAGACACTGGGCCACTTCGATCAACCGGATGCTGGCCACACCAACACTAGGGGCAAGAAGGAATTGCGAAAGCAGGCACAAGCAAAGAGCATATTGTTGGTAGCCTCGCCAAAGAAGGTCACTCCTATCACTAATAGCGGAAAGCCGATGAACTAAACCGGGGATGTCCAACTCCCCATTGTGAGCCAAGGATCGAGCCTCATGCAAGGGGAGCCCATACGTCCGTCCCAAAGATTGGGCATGGCCAAAACGGGGCTGGGGCATAATTTCTTCGTCGTGCCGGGATTCCTTCAATGCTAGAAATTCTTTGAGCGTTGGACACATTTCTTGTGATCCAAAGTGAAACACATGCGTAATTGGGTTCTAGCACCAAACCGTGGCATGGAGGAACGGAAAACAAAGCGGGGTGTGGCTCAAAGGAAAAAGAGAGTTTAGGCCAGAATCGCGAAAATTCACCTTTTTCGAGACATCTAAAGCGGTTATCCAATCTCGAAGCCTATTGTTGAGAAGGATTTCCATTTTGAAAGCAAAATGCCAAAGACTTGCTATTCTGTTGAGAAAACAGCTTGGGAGCACCTTTTATTGACTTTAAGAAGAAGTAGTGCATAACAGCTGGATCCCACTAGCCGACATCACTTTTAGAGTCGGTCGGCTCTCATTGGAGTCCGGTCGTGCCTATTTGGAGCCGGCCGACTCTCAATGACTGCCCAGATCAGAGTAGTTGCAAAGTGGGCATGTTCTTGTCTTGGTGGACAGAAGCTCTATTTGAGTCTTGTTTGTATCAAGTGTAGTGTCGTTTGGGAAGTGGGTTGGCTTTTTGACTTTTTAGCTTTTTTGACTATTTTAGCCTGGGCTAAAAAGCTTGGTTTGGTAAGGGCTTTTGGCTTTTTTCTCTTTTTTTGTGAGAGAAGAGTGTAATGATTATGGGTTGGATATGATGTTTTGTTTTTTGTGGCTAAAATAGCCTATTTTGTCTTTTGTGGCTAAAATAGCCAAAAAAAGCCCAAAGTAGCTCTTTCCAAACGAAGCTAGTGTTTTTAGATTGTTTCCATTTCTTTTTCTTGCTTTCAAGTTATATTTTGTATTTTGTCCAGTTGTAAGTTGTTATCCGATTCAAGAACCAATTCAAAAGCAAAAGCAAGCATTCACGGTTCTAACGCCTTGTACAAGATTACCATGCAATGGTTGTGCCATACAATCATCACATGACATGCAATGCAAGAGAAATCATCCAAAGTATTTTTTTCATAAACAGGAGAGTCCAACCTCGATCATTGTTTTACAAAACAAAACAAAACAAAAACAAAAGAAAAGTTTTTAAAAACAAAATACAAGGGGCTATTTGAAGCTAGTTCTTGACTACAAAGAAAAAGAAAAGTGAATCATCAACCCATCCTCGCCCTTTTCCTCCTCGGCTGTGGAGGAGGTGTGTCGTTGTTGTCACTGGGGCTGTTGGACTGCATGTCAACCTCATCCCCCTCATTCTCAGGGGTCGTGTACCCGTCAAAGGACTCCTCGAAAGGCGAGCGTTGTCTCACTCTGTCTCTCCCTTAGTCGGCCTACCCTCTGCCTCACACTAAGCCCCGTCTCTTTCTCTCCCCAGTTGAAGGAGGTTCTGCAGGTGCGACGGGCATCGACTCAAGCTGAAAATAACACCAATATCAGTATAGACTCAACAGAATGGTAGACAAGATTGTAGCAAAAGTGAACTATAAGCAGAGTATACCTCAATCCTGTGAGTAGACAGAGCAGTCTGCCTCCTCTGTACCATGAGAAGTAGTTGGTCAATTGTCTGGAGGAGGTCATTAGCATACACTGCAAGTACCTACAAAAGGAAGAGAATTTGAGAATAGTGGACAAATATAATAGAGTACAGCCGAAAGAAATGGGAAAGTGTAGCAGACAGAAGTATAAAGAAGTGTGTACCTGCTCAATGCCGGGAGCAATCACCAGTCTACGGTCCCTCTCCTCAATATGCTCAAGAGGGATCTGCTCGATCACTCCATCCGGTCACATGTACACAACCTTAGTAGAAATCGCAGGAAGCCTAGGAATATGAGGTACAATAGGAGCACCTTTGCCAACGGTGGCAGCAGCCTCGGGAAGTACGCAGGCCACACCCTTGGTAACCGGAGCTATCACCCGGGTCGGTAAGAATGTGATGAAGTCGCCGGGCTTGTGGTGTCGATCATTGTCCTCCCCCAACATAAGGAAGTCAATTTGGGGTCTGTTGTGGAGGTCATTGTAGACACCCCATTTTTGACCAACCTTAAGACTCAGATGCCATCGATTGAGGGCTCGGTGATTATACATGTTGTGCTCGTTTCGAGTTTCCGAAACCTTCGGTCGAGTGCCTTGTCTTGCTTCCCTTTTGGCTCGGTTTGTGAACCAAGCCTTGTTTCCCTTCCCTGGAGGGAGGGAGAGGTCTGTAGACCACCTTCTTGTGGTTGTCGACCACTTTTCCTGCTTGGAGACTAGTTTTCAGTTTTTGGAGCCTTCGGCCGTGCGCCTTGTCTCGGGACCGCTTAACGTTCTCCGTTTGGCTTGGTTTTTGAACCATGCCTTGTTTCCTCTGCCTAAAGGGACACTGTGGTCCAGGAGACCACTTTTAATGCCCGTAGACTAGTTTTCGAGGCTTCCGGCTGCGCGCCTTGCGTCCCGAACTTTCGTCTTGCATCCTTTTTGGTTTGTTTTTGGTAAAAACCTTGTTTTCCTTGTTTGGAAGGTGGTATAGGTGTGGGAGACCAGTTCTTCCCCTTGGAGACCACTTTCCTTCTGGCCAACTGGTTTTCTCGGTTTTTGAGCCACCTTTTCTGGTCGGCCACCACATCACCACCTTGGTCTCATGTTGCAGACCACCTCTCCCGTGTGGCCGACCACTTTTGATCCTGGCCGACCACTTCCACTGGTCGGCCGACCAGTGTAAATAGCTGGCCGACCACTTCAAATGGTCGGTAGCTTTTCACCATCTTCCTGGAGATAGCTGGAGGGCACAAAAACCATCCTCCATGTGTATGGTGGGATGGCTTTGAGCCCTTAGCTTCCTCAACAAGCTGGAGGCTTGGTTCTCTAAATAAGAGAACCTCCCCCTCCCTCCTCTAGGTTCAGATTTTGTTGCTTGAGCTATACATACACCCTTGTCTCTACAATTATCCATCCTTTTTCATTTTTGTGCTTGAAAGTGTCATTTTATCACACTTTAACACACAAACACACACTAAAACACCATCCTTTTTTTGTTGAGGCTCTTTGAGGTTGGTTTTGGAGTTTTTGGATTGGTTTCAGCTCAAAGAAGTTATTGAAGTTGCAACTTTGAAGGTGTTCTTCAAGGGTGAGAAACTAACCTCTTAAACCCTTATTTTTGCTTAAGCTTTTGAACCTACTTGCATGCTGTTTTTGGCTTCACTTTCTACTAAAAAAGTTCAAATTTTTTAGGCTTAACATGTTTGTTTAAGGTCCCTTTTGTGTTGGGGGTGGTCTACCCCCTCTTGTGCCTTGTTAGGCCTTGTTTTGAACCTTCCTTTAAGCTGTTGGGACCAACTTGTTTTGGCCATCTCACCACTGAAACTCAGAGGAATTTAAGTGGTGGAAATGGTGTTTTGAGGTCCCAAATAGGAGAAGGTCATCCCCTCTCCTTGTGTTCTTGAATGCTTGCTTCATTTGCCTCATGTTTGAGCATGTTTGTTAAGCTTGTGTTGGCCACATCTCAGCCTATTTTAGGCCTTATTTCAGCATGGCATACCACTTTTTTGACTTGGTTTTGTTATCCCTTGCATGCCTTATACACTTGTAGTGCAAATCTTGCAAACTAGCTTTGTCTGCTTCATGAAGTATCATGTCATTCTAGCTTGTTTTAAGTCCATCTCAGCATGTTCTTGGTGTTGTTTTGCCATCATATACCTCTGTTAAGGTTTGGTTTGATAGCCCCATGCATGCTCCATGCATTTGTAGGGCAATCCCATGAATTAGCCTAATGTGTATCATGCTTTAGACTGTTATTCTAACATGATTTTGGCTTAACTCTAAGAAGCTTTTGTCCATGTTTTAGCATGCTCTAGCTCTGATTTGTGTTGTTTTGGTCATGCATGGCACACTTTGTATAGCTATAATGCATTCTAGCTTGTTAGCTTTGTGTATCAAGTCCACTAGCATGCATTACTTGGGCCATTTGAATGATTTGACATCATTTTTTATGAGATTTGAGTGCATGTTTCATGGTCATACACTCTCATCTTTCACTTATTCCATGCTTTGAAAGGTTGGTCCTTTATGCCTTAACATGAATCATTGCGCATGCCTTCATGCCTAAGCTTGCGAGCTATCATTTCAGTGTGTTTTTAGGGTTATTTTGCCATGATATAACTCTGATTTTTGTTGGTGAAGCCATCTCATGTTTGGTCTTGGTAGGTGTAGTGTAATCCCCCCTTTTGGCCTTACATATTCCATGCTTCATGCCCTCCATGCTAGCTTATGTTGGCTTCCTTCCATACATGTTTTAGACTCATTTTGGCATGTTCTAAGACTATTTTGGGTCGCTTTGGCCATATTCTTCATGTTTTGCATAGTTGTAGTGCAAATGCCTATGCTAGCTTCAAGTTTTGAGCACCATAGCATGCTTCATTTGTATCATGTACATGATTTGGCATCATTTAACATGACATTTCAGAGCATATAGGACTGCCATGTCCCCATTTCTTTCACTCTTTAAGTGCCTTTGAGTGTTATACATTGTTGCCTAGCTTATGACCTAGCTTGTATGCTTGCATGCCTAGACTTTTGAGCTCCCATCTTAGCATGTTTTGGTCTTTGTTTTGCCCTACTTCAGCTCGGTTTGTGATTGGTTCATGCATTTGTGCCATGTATTGCATGCTCCCTTTGTAGTCCTCTTTACTAGCTTTATGCTTTAAGGACCCAAGCATGCCATGCTTATGTTGTTTGAATGATTTGGCATCATTTCTTACTTGATTTCAGTGCCTATAGTGTTGTTACACTTCCACATTCGTCACTCCTTGAGCACTCTTGAGAGTTGAGCTCTTATGCTTAATTAGTGAGCCAATTGGCATGCATGCTTGTATACGCTTTTGGGGCCTTCGTTTTACCATTATGGCCACTGAATTGGGCAGGACTGAGGTCTGTCCATTTTGGTTTAAGTCCATCGAGCATGTTATGTGAATGTTGTTATATTGCATCATGTTGTTGCATGCTTATATTGCATTGCATTGTGTATGCATGCATTATCACTGTTTGCATGTCATTAGCTTTGTTAAGTTGATCATGTCATATTGCATTGAGTATGCCATGTTGTTGTTTGCATTGTGTATGTCATGTTGTTGTTTGCATTGTGTATGCCATGTAGTTGCATTGTTTTTTTTGCATGCCTTGCATTGCATGTTTGCATGCTCGTGTTGCATTGTGTTTGGATTGGGTGTTAGTCCAAACACGAGAAACGAGGGACATTTCATACTTGAAGTGATGAAATGTGCCTTAATCCTCTGTTCTCAGTCGCCGACGCTCTTGATCATACATGATAGAGTTTAAGGCTTTTATGTGTTATGTGTGCATTCATTTCATATTGAATTGTGCAATTTGGCTTCTCGGCCATTATGCATTGAGATACGTGATTGATGGCCCGAGGATTAAGAACTGCACTCCCTTGAGCTTATGAAATGATAGGGAGAGTGGTTATGCACACATATCTTGTAAATACATTGCCATGCCCTTTCTTGCTCTCTGTTGCACCAAACTGGAAAAGTGCACCAACAAGTGGTCGGCCGACCAGAAAAACTAGCTGGCCGACCACTTTTTTTGGTTTGCAGCAAAGAAAAGTGGTCGGCAGGTGGTTGGCAACTCCAGAAAGTGGTTGGCCATGTTCTTACAGGTTCCCATGGTGGAGTTGAAGCTTTGTGGAGCTTGGTGCAAGGTTCTGAGAGCAGTTGCAAACAGAGGCAAATCAGGGCATCGCGTTGGATTTCCGAACGAGGCGTCTGAGCATGCATGCACTCCTCATCCCATGGACCTCTTTTTACTGCTTTCCTTAGCTATGTTATGCTTTGATCTATACCTAAGAAGTTAATGTGTTTAGCTGCTTATTTGTGTTATAATAACTAGTTAGTTAACTTGTTAGTTAATTAGCTTCTTAATTAGTTAGCTTGTTATTTAGCTAGTTTTGTGATGTAATAATTAGTTTAATTAGCTTAGATTAGCTAGTTAGCTTCTTATTCGGACCCCCCGTCGAGAGGGCACAACTGTTGTAATAAGCGTGCATGTGTGTGATGCATATCTTCCAACCCCCATTTCTTTCTCCTTTTTACTTACCAGCTTTTGATGCTTAGTTTTAGGGCATGTTTCGATTAGCATCCTTATGCTTCGCATGCGTGCATCCATTCCTTTGTATTGCATGTATCGGGCTCGGTGCATCATACTAACTGCATTGTATTTCAATACATTTACTTGAATACGTGTTCAACAGCATGCTATCAAGTTGCATTTCACATGACATCTTAGAATAGCCGAGCCTATCTTAGTTGCATTTTTGCATGTGTTGCATTAGCAATCTTAACGTGCACTAGGATCATGCATGGTTTCTAACTAGTTTTCTATTTTGACTCGGAGTACACTGTGAGTGTTTACGCTTTAGCATACTACATGAGATGTGTATGTTGCCATGTCTAACATGCTTGCCATGAGGCTAACTGCTTAAGTGATTAACTATTTGAATGCCTGTGGGTGAAGGTTGGATTGCCTGAATTGCAACAATTCATCGAAATGCGAGTTTTAAGCCCACTTGAGGGTGGCAAAATCTACGACTTAGCCTACTTGCGAGTAGCAAACTTCAAACCGTTTTCACAAACGAACATGCAATGTTTTGTTCCAACTTAGGCGATCTAGTCTATACTTGTATGTTGCACGCATCACATAGTAATTCTAGGTTGATTAACCGGATTAAGAACACGTGTTTTCAAAAACAAAATATCAAGTTAGTAAAGGCCGATCTTTGATCGGGCGAGCGGGGGTGCTCATTACATGACCTTCCCCTCTCGTACCCAAGTTCCAGAGCCGAGGCAACTTTGGTGATGACAGACACGTGGCCTTTGGCACGAGTCAGGGTTTCCTAAATTCCCACAAAAAAAATATATATATATTTAGGTGGCGACTCTGTGTCTGGCAAAGCAGTCCATGTTTTGCACTTCTTTATAAAAATCAGTTTTCCAAAACGATTTGCCGGATTTGAACTCTTTGGTGATTTATTGGTCTCACATTACACATTGTGAGATTAGATTCAGAACCGCGACACGAGTCTGAACTTGTAGTAGCTAAAGAACAAAACGAATTCGCACCCTCGCACGTGGAGCCGTGAGTTCTCGGGCTGGTCTACAATTTCTGGCGACTCTGCTGGGAATTTAGAGAACTTGACTCGAACTCATGATATGTTGTTTTGATTACCCTTATGTGTCTCTTTGCATTGCATTTGCATTGGTGCGCCTAGGATGCCGTGTTTGCCGTCTGCTATTCCTGAACAGTTTGCCAAAGGCTGTATGCCATAAGGCAGATCAGTTACGGGCTCTGCCACGATGGGAACACAAACCCCGGTTTTTACCGAGGCACCATTTTTGACCATTCAACCTAGTGCATATCGAAATCCATAGTGACCATTCTAAGCTAGGACAGGTTGCTTACCTGATTATAGGTTATTTGAAACCGCTGCGTACGTAGCGAAACCTTAGCTCCTGACAAAATAAGACAACGAAACCCTACCCCTCCATAGGGGTGTTTTGGCTCTCATTTACTTGCTATGTGCTTTTAGAGTGTGTCTCTACAGGAATGTATGTATCAGTTTGCAAGTCTGGGTATCAGGCCTGCAGGAATCAGTATTTGAAGAATCAGTTTTACCTGAGGGTATCAGATCTGGGGCAGCAAGTTGGGCACAGTAAACAGTGTTTGAGAACAGTGTATTCAGCTTACAAGTGCCAACTGTGTGTTGTCATGTCAACTGTGTGTTGTCTTTATTTAAGCCGTTATGTTGTCCATTTTTCTAGTTGTATGTTTCCTTATTATGATTTATTTATCTTTTTGCAAGGTAGTTTAGCACAATTGCATCTGACCAGGCCGATATTCCCCAACCACTCTGGGTTAGAGGTCACAGACTTAATTGATCCGAGGATCTGATCAACGGACAACCAGTGTTCTATTTTTTACCCCCAGTTACTAGACGGAGGTCAGTAAGGCGCAGTATATCAGTACAGCGGTTATCAGAGCAGTGGCCCTTATCCACCCCACCAGTGAACAGTCAGGCTGAGGTCTCAGTATCTGCTGCAGAGACAGATATACCCATTGTTCAGATAGACCAACACCCTATGGCAGGTATGGAAGAAATGATGCGTCAGCTCCAAGAAAGTATGCAAGCCATGCAGCGGGATGCTACCCGCCAGGCAGAAGTGACTGCACGTCAAGCAGAAGTAGTGGCCCAACAGGCAGAGTTAATTGCCAGGCTACAGCAGCAAACCGAAGCATCTGCTTCGCACCCACCTCCTCCCCCACCAAGAGTTCCGACACTCGGGGAGACCACAAACGTTAAGGAAAATACAGATGTTCCAACGGGGCCAGCTCTTCCTCCAATCCTACCCCAACTATCCAAAGCGCCCACCAATCTAGTGGATTCATCGTTTGAATTTGAGGTGGATCCCACAGCACTGAAAGTGAGCAAGCTAGAAAAGCTTTTCAAGAAGGCTCAAGGTGTGAAATCCATTCCAGATATATGGATATACCAACTCGGCCATGACGCTGCCAAACCGGTTTAAAATGCCACACCTAGACCGTTTTGACGGTTTTGGAGATCCTATGGTGCACCTGCGGCTGTTTTCAGACATCTTAAGGCCAATGGGCCTCACCAGATTGTAGAAGCTTTCCCTGTTTGGCCGGACCCTGTCGGGTATAGCGGCTATTTGGTACGCGAAGCTAGAGGACTCCGTTAAGAGAAGCTGGGAGGAGATGGCTGAAGCCTTTATAGCTTAATACTCCTACAACACTCAGATCGAGGTCACAACTCGTGATCTCGAGACCACTTGGCAAGAGCTGAATGAGAGCTTCTCCGATTTTGTGACCCGCTGGAGGGCTAAAGCCTCGATGATGACCATCAGGCCCATTGACAAAGATCATATTCGGATGGTTGTGCGCAACCTCTAACCCAAGCTCATGCAAAAGATGATTGTCCTACCCCTTCCTACCTTTGCGGACTTGCACAAGATTGGGGTGCAGATCGAGGACACAATGAAACAAGGTTTGATTGACCATGAAAGAGAGTAGCCCAAGAGGGCATTCAACCGCAGTACGAATGCAGGCACGAGTAGTGCTGCAGCTGCTAGAACTTCATATGTGGGCATGGTCACCACCACCACCCCAAAAACCCTTGCAGCTACATCCTTCACCGGTGCGTCCGGATGTAGTTCGCAAACAGCCAGATATGCACCCAGAGGCCAAAGAACCTTCACCCCACTATACATGTCTTTGTCCAAGTCTTTGGGGGTTTTGATCAAGAAAGGGCACTTGAAGCCCCTAGAGCCGTGGCCATTACCAGAAAAGCTTCCTCCCTCCCATAACCCGGTGAAGTACTGTGCTTTTCACCAACAACATGGTCACGTAACCGACCAGTGCTTTTGATTACGTCATGAGATTTAGGATCTCATCGATAACAGAGTGATCGTGCCTCCGGAGAAGCCGAATGTCACAACCAACCCTTTCCCACCACATAACCAAGCTCCACCTCCCAAATGCATCAACCTAATCCAAACCTCGGCCATCCCGTATGACCCGAGAATATATATCACCCCTTTGCACCTACCCAAGCCAGAGGTGTTCATTCCGGACAGCACAAATTTGTGTATATTGAGCACCTCCCAAATCCAACCCAAAATAGTGGTGGTGACTATTGGAGATAGAACAGGGATCACTTTAGGGGCAGAGAGGAATGAGGATTCAGAGCCTGAGGGGCCTGCAAGTTTTGAGTACAACCCGAGCGATTATATCACGCCAACAGATCAGGTTAGGCCGAGGATTGAGTTGCCGGTTGGGGCAGAGGTCAGTGTAGTTCGAGAGGATGGACCTAATCAGGGGCTAGATGACCTAGCCGATCTAGAAGAAGACATTGCAAACCTTCAGTTTTTCAACGAACAGGATCCAGGGGACGTGACAGTCAATTGGTTCGATTTGGAAGGGTCAGCAGAAGCTACTGGGTGGCTCAGCGACGAGCCAGATGTTGTTGAGCAGCCTCAGCCAGAATGGGGTCTGTCAGAGACGGGGACATCAATAGTGGCCGGAATGGTCGGGAATCAGAATGGACCACCGGAGAGCACCGGTGTTAAGAATTTTCCTCGGGATCAGAGCATTTTGAGTACAGAAGACACTGAGCAGCAGGCTGCACTGAAACAGTTTGAGCAGGAAAAGATCGAAGATCTAGAGAGAGCCAGAAAGGCCAAAGCCCCTGTAGAGACGGAATGTGCTGTGAGCACAGGGATGGAATGTGCTGTGCACACAGAGGCAGTTATAACGGAACCGGATAAGTGTCTGTCGATTACCGACGGTATGTGGTGGGAAGATGACGACCTATGTCTTGCCCACACCGACGAAGATTGGGGGCAAAACCAGCCAGATGATACCTGGTATATTGGAGAGGTGGACCACATGACCAGGAGTGGGCAGTACTTCAAGCCCCCACACCTGGATCAACCAAAGGCATTTGGGAAGGATAAGGAGATGGAGAGACAGAAGGAAAAATTGCTAGAGGAGGAGGCTGTGCTAAAACAGCTTAAGAAGATACAGGCAGACATCTCCATCTGGGGACTGCTTATGGCCTCAAGAGTACATAGACATGCTATCCTTTCTTTCACGAACAAGGCGAAACTTTCAATCGACACCACACCCGAACAGTTAGTAGGGTTGGTTTTTTGGGAGGAGCTTCCCCGACGTTGACCTTTACTGACAAGGAACTGCCGCCTGAGGGCTCAAACCATAACAAACCACTCTACATCTCTGTGGAGTGTAGAGAAAAATGGATACCGATGGTTCTTGTTGACACAAGATCTACTATCAATGTGTGCCCGTCGAGAACGACATATGCTATCGGGTTGAAGCCCGCTGATTTTGTGCCAACCGCCAGGTGATACGGGCATATGACAATACCAGCAGAGAAGTGATGGGGACTGTGCAGAATCGGACTCAGGTTGGTCCAGGACAACAAGATATTGACTTTCATGTCTTGGACGTTCCCGTAACCTTTAATCTACTTCTAGGGTGGCCGTGGCTGCACCAAGTGAAAGCGGTCTCTTCCATCTTGCACCAAATGCTGAAATACCCCTATGGGAAGGGGTGGCTATAGTTTTGGAGAATTCGTCAATCCATTCCCCGCCAGAGGTTTCTACACCAGTTCTGGAGATTGAGCATGGCACAGAGGATGTGTTTTTGTCAGGGTTCACCCTAGCTGAGGCCCGGGTTGTACAGAATATCCTAGCTGTTGATGAGGGGCTATACATCAACGCACAGTCAGTCTACCTTATGAACAAGCTCCAGCACATCCCCGGGATGGGATTAGGGCGAAGTGGCCGAAAGGCGTTGCAGCATCGGCCAAAGTGCCGCAAAACCCACATACCTTTGGTTTAGGTTATCTGCCTGCCAAGGATGACTGGGTAAGGAAAAGAAAAGAGATGGCTGGAAGGGCCAGAGCAAAGCAAGCCGAGAAGCCTTATGAGTTGGTGCACTGGCCCATCCAGGGCACCCTAAACGGACGCTTTGTCCGAGAGGGAGAAGACTTTCCGTTCTGTGGCTTCCCAGAGCCATCGCTAAATGCAGAGAGGTGGCAGTTGTTGGGATTTGAGATTTTCTTTGACTTGCAATTGTCTGGGGATGATGTTGCCGAAGAGTAGACAAACCCACCAGCTGAGGCTGAACAGTGCAAGGAGGAGGATTCTGACAGCACCGAGATTGAAATTGGGGTAATGCTGGCTTGTCTACTCTCAGATCCTCAGATCGTACAGAAGAGCATGGGGGATAACTTCTCGGTGTCCATGATTAGGAATGACGCGGCTGTGAGCCCACCTTTGAACATTCTGGATGCATCCATCGCACCCTCCCTCGTCTAGCAATACGAGGAGGGCTTTTTATCGAGCAGCATCGGGTCAGGTAGTGAGCCGGAATCTAATTCCACCGAGTCTGTAGAGTCGGAATCAAGTTCCAGCTCGTCTGAGTCTAGTCAGGTATTCTTAGGGGTGACAACCTGGATGCCACAGTCCTGTCTAGGTCATCTTTTTCTTTTTCCTTTAAGTCTGTTGTAACAGAGGAATCAGGCGATTTAGAAGTGATTAATGAGAATGGAATGGCTGTGGCTTCTGAGTACTTTTCTGTGCCCTTAGTTTATTGCATTAATCAAGACTTTCAAAATTTTGATGAAAACGACGAGGAAGAAATTCCTCCGATTTTGAAATATTTGCTTGATCAAGAGCCAGAGAGGTTCGTTAAACCCTTGGTTGATGAAATCACCCAAATTAATGTTGGTACTGAGAAGGACCCACGACTGGTCCAGATCGGGTTCATGTTGTCTTCGGAGGAGCGTGATCGCTTAGTCGCTTTATTAAAAGATTTCAAAGATGTTTTCGCGTGGTCCTACGAAGACATGCCTAGAATCGATCCTGAGATTGTACAGCACCGGATCCCTCTTGACCCAGAGGCCCGACCTATTAAACAGAAGCTCCGAAGAATCTGCCTGGACTGGGCTCTGAAGATTAAAAAAGAGGTCACCAAGCAAATTGACGCAGGGTTCCTGCTAGTATCTGAATACCCAACTTGGTTGGCCAATATAGTTTCGGTGCCGAAGAAGGACGGCAAAATTCGGGTATGTGTGGATTTCAGGGATTTGAACAAAGCCAATCCGAAGGACGACTTTCCTTTACCGCATATCGACGAGTTAGTGGATTTTACTGCTGGGTATGCACTGCTCTCGTTCATGGATGGCTTTTCAGGCTACAATCAGATTCTGATGGCACCTGAAGACCGGGAGAAGACTGCTTTCACCACCCCGTGGGGAACCTATTGTTATGGGGTGATGCCATTTGGGCTGAAGAACGCTGGGGCTACGTATCAACAGGCTACGACCACAGTATTGCACGATATGATCCATAAAAGGTTGAGGTGTACGTGGACGACATGATTGTCAAGTCCAAGGAAAGAGAGGGCCACTACGCCGCCTTGCAAAAATTCTTTAAACGGATCAGAGAGTATTGGTTGCGGCTGAATCCTCAAAAGTGTACATGTGGTGTTACAGCAAGGAAAATGCTAGGGTTCTTGATCACACAGAGAGGTATCGAGGTCGATCCTTCCAAAATCAAGGTCATCTTAGAAATGCCACCACCGAGGACCGAAAAGGAGGTGCGAGGCTTTTTGGGTAAAGTGCAATTCATAAGATGGTTTATTGCAAAATTAACGTTGACTTGTGAACCACTCTTTGGTCTCCTGAAGAAAGGAAAGAAGTTCCAATGGGACGACTGATGCCAAGATGCTTTTGAACAAATCAAGCAATATTACCGAACCCACCTGTGTTGTCACCGCCTGAGCCAGGGAGACCGTTGATTCTGTATCTTTTAGTGACTGAAACTACAATGGGTTACATGCTTGCACAGGAATCTGAGGACAAAGTGGAGAAGGCTATCTACTACCTGAGCAAGAAAATGCTGGATTACGAGACCCGCTACACTCCGCTGGAGAAGGCTTATTTGGCCTTGGTATGGGGTACCATGAAGCTGAGGCACTACCTGTTCGCTCACTCTGTAATACTGGTTTCAAGATTAGATCCCATCAAATATCTCTTCGAGAAACTAGCGCTTACGGGCAGGCTAGCTTGTTGGTTACTTTTGCTTTCCAAATTTGATCTAAAGTACATGACGCGCAAGTCAGTAAAAGGGAGAGCGGTAGCGGAGTTCCTAGCCGATCACCCAGTTTAAGAGGATGAAGCAGTTGAGTATCTATTCCCAGACGAGGCTATTTTGCATGTCGAAGAAGAGACTTGGACGATGTACTTTGACGGAGCGTCAAACCAATATGGATATGGGATAGGGGTGTTGCTGATAGCACCCGACAATTCCCGTATACCTTTAGCATTCAAACTCCATTTCAGAGTATCGAACAATGAGGCAAAATATGAGGCATGTATTGCTGGATTAGAAGCAGCCCTAGCACTAGGGGGAAAACGGTTGGACGTCATCGGGGACTCGAACCTTGTTGTATCTCAAGCTAAAGGAGATTGGAAAGTTAAAGAAGAAAAGGTGAGAATCTTTCACCAGACCTTGGATGTGCTGATTCCTCGGTTTGAGAAACTGAATTTTGCCCATCTATTAAGAGAGAACAACAGGTTCACTGATTCATTAGCAACTCTATCTTCCATGATAGACATCCCTTTCGGAGTCCGGATGCGTTCGATCATCATCGAACAGAAATTCGTGCCGGCCTACGAGCTGATTGCTACCATAGATGAGGTACAAGATGAGAATCCTTAGTATTACGATGTCTGAAACTTCCTGGAAAAAGAGGTGTATCCACCGGGGGCAAACGCCAAAGATAAGAGGGCGATTTAAAGAATGGCTGCTCAGTTCATCGTCTGCGGGGGTAAACTATACAAGAGAGGTCATCTCGGGATGCATAAACTATGTGTTGATGCTGAAGAGTCCAAGCGCTTGATGGAGGCCATCCATGGAGGAGAGTGCAGAGCGCACATGAACGGGGTGATGCTAGCTCGGAAGATCCTTAGACAGGGTTATTACTAGTCCACCATGGAGGAGGATTGTATTGGCTTTGTCCGGCGATGCCATAAATGTCAGATCCATGCAAACATGAACATTCCGCCGTCTAAGCTGTACAACATGACTTCGCCATGGCCGTTTTCAGTCTGGGGGATTGATGTAATTGGGGCTGTCACTCCGAAGCGGTCCAACAGGCATGAGTACATTTTGGTAGCGATAGACTACTTTACGAAGTGGGTTGAGGCCCAATCTTACGCGGTTTTGAAGGCATTGCATGTCACTAAGTTTATCAGGAACAACATCATATGTCGCTACGGGGTTCCAAATGAGATTATTTCGGATAATGGTTCCCACTTCAAGAAGGGGGTGATCGACTTGTTAGAGAAGTACAACGTGGCTTTTCATAAGTCATCTACATACCGGCCGCAAAACCAACGGAGCAGTTGAGGCCGCCAACAAGAACATCAAGCACATTCCACAGAATATGATGGAAACCTACTGGGACTGGCTAGATAAGCTGCCATTTGCTCTATGGGGCTACCAGACTTCAATTCGAACTTCTACTGGGACGACTTCGTATTCCTTAGTCTATGGGTTGGAGGCTGTTCTGCCTATCGAAGTTGAGGTTCCTTCATTACAGGTATTGGCTGACTGTCAGATAGCTGAGGCAGATTAGCAGCAAAGTGGGTTCGAAGAACTCATGCTCTTTGATGAAAGAAAGTTGAAAGCACTGTACCATGTCTAGGGTTATCAATGAAGAATTGCCAGGGCTTTCAACAAGAAGGTTAAGTCCAGGAATTTGAAAGAAGGGGACCTTGTGCTCAAAGACAGCAGAGCTCCCATCCACGACCCTAGGGGCAAGTTCAGACCCAATTGGACTGGTCCTTACATCATCAAGTCTATCTCGTCGGGCAGAGCTGTCATTTTGATGGACCTAGATAGCCTAGAGTTCTCCCAATCGATCAACATGGACAAGTTGAAGAAATACTATCCCTGAGTGGCTCGCTATGCCGAAAACCCGAAAGGGCGACCTAGGCAAAAGTTAGAGCATGAAAAATTTGAAATAATAAAAACTGAGCTCACAAGGTTGAAAACCCAGAAAGGGCGGTCTTGGTAAAAGTTAGAGCGTAAAAGGAGAGTGTTAATACCTGACTGAACCCCAGCCGAACTACGTAAGACTTGATTCCCATCTTCGGGATACATAGGTAACTTCATCCTAAAGTCCAGCCATAAACACTTCCAAATCAACTTTGTCCGTGTGATCTTGTTGGTCATCTTTGCCTATTTTGCATTCGAAAGCTCGGTTGTGATCTCCAGTGCAGTGCTATTCAGACTAGGGGCAACTTTCCAGTTGTTGAGAATCCGGGGTTGTGCATCTCAGGGATAGATCTCGAGCGTGTCCAGTTGTGATCCATATCGAAAATGGTTTTGAAAAGTTTTAATAAAAGTTGATTTTGCTGAAATTAATCTTTTCACGACTTAGATCATTTTTGGACCAAACGGAAAATGTTCAATACCCACAACCTTCAATTACATTGATTTCAGTACAGAGTTCTTCTACTCTTGAATACAAATTGAAGTTGTTTTTTATTACATTCATAAAGAAAACTTGAAAGTACTGATTAAAGCAAATAAATTCGGGGCATAGTTAGGTGTTCCGGTGTCCCCTCCCAGAGCCTGTGGAAGCCTCTGATGCCAAAGTAGACCCAATCTGCGCCTCTTCATCAAGCCAAGCTATGCACTTATCACAGAGGGTGCAACTGAAAGCGGGAGAGGGGACCAGAAGCTCTCTCATCCTCCATGCTGTGACATACCGAGCTAGCTGTGTGCCTCAGACTGGAAATGCAGCAGGGTACTCTATCCCCTCTGCCGAGCAAGTCTGATCATGTCCAAACTGGTGCCGGAATCGGAACGGGAAATAAAAGACGTAGTGTGTCAGGCCAATCAACTGAATCCCGGGCTGGCGAGACATACTGTAACTCATCGTCGGTAGATTGAGCCAAGGGCAGCGCCAAGCAATACTGTAGCGGATAAACTGCACATCCATTCGTACCACCATCCCTCATCAGGGGCATCAACTAGACGTCGCCGGAAGAAATAGCCGCGAGCTGAATATGCTGGGCATGAGTCTATAACCTTTAATTTATCCATCAACCATACCTAGGTAGGGATGAAAATTGAGAGATTAAAGAATAGAGAGGTGTACGTTGAGAGAAAAGTAAGAAAAGGGTTTTGAGGGAAAAACTGAGCCTGAGAGTCGAGTGATGTGAGAAATATATGTGAGAAAGGGTGGGAAACATTACCTGCAGCAGTAGTGGACTCCCCGCGAATCTAGTCGTTTCTCGGCGATGAAAAGCATCTAAACCCATCAATGTCTCAGCCAGTGTCATGGCAATGCAACTCTTGCCCTCTATTAAGCCTTGGGCAACCTCAATCAAATAGACGCTAGACCCACCAAAGCCTAGGGCAAGCAAGAAATGAGACAGCACGCACAAGCAAAGCGCATGTTGCCGAAAACCCTGCCAGTGATGGTTGCCGAGGTCACCGGCATCAGAAAATCGATAAACCAAGCTCGGGATGTCCAATTCCCCATCGCGGACCAAAGACCGAGTGTCATGCATAGTACGCCTGCACATCCGTCCTAAGGCTTGGATGTGGCCAAAGGGGAATTGCGGCAAAATCTCTTCCTCGCATTCAGACTCCATCAAAGCTTGGAAGTCTTCAAAAGTGGGACATATCTCTTGTCCGCCAAAGCTAAAGACGTGAGTAATCGGATTCCAAAACCTTATCGCGGCAAGAAGGAATGGAAAACACAGCAGCGTGCGACTCAACGTGAATAGTGCATTTATGCCAAAGCCCCGGAAGTTCAACTTTTCCGAGCCATCTAAGGTAGCGATCCAATTTGTGAGATTTTCGACAAGAAACGCCTTCATTTTGGTGCAAAACTGAGTTGGAATGAGGGAACCACGAAGCTGGAACCTTTATAAAGGATAAGGCGCTATTTGGAGGACAAGTGTCAGAAAACTGGAGGTCCCCAGGCCAAGTGGTCGGCTGATCACTTTTTCTGGTCGACCAGCCACTTTTTCTGGTCGGCTAGCTACTTTTTTGGTCTGCAGGACAAGAAACTGGTCGGTAAGCTATAAAGGTGGTCGGCCATGTGCAAAAATGTGGTCTCCAGCTCTTTCTTGTCTCCAGAAGAAAGTCCCTAGCCTTCCTATGCGCTGAGAGTGATAAAGGTCAGGGTTTACCTCTATTTCGGATGTGTTCTGTCGCTTTGTTTATCCAAAATGCATTTGCTTATCGAGTTGTTAAGTTGTTAAGTTGTTAAGTTTTGATTATCGAGTTGTTGCTTGTTGCTTATCGAGTTGTAAACTTGTTAAAGTCTTGTTGCTGCTTATTGAGTTAAGTTTCTTAGTTTGTTGTGTTGGTTCACTACCTGACTTGGCAATACACGATGTTCAATTTCCATTCAATCTCATTTTTGTGCAAAATGATGTGATGCGATGCATGGAATACAAATACAACACTTTTTGAACAAAAAGCTGTTTTCATTCCATTATAGCTTTTTTTTTACAACATTTTACAACAGGGTACAAGTTTTTAAGAAAATAAAACTGCCTAAGTTGTACAATGTGCTACAACTATATGTAAAAAGAAAAATAAAGCAGGAACATCTGCATCAGTGCTATCAAGCTCAAAATCAAGAGGCCCTCTTCGCCCTCTTCGACTGAGCAGCCTCTGCGCCACCATCGTCGGCACCCCTGTCTAAATCGAAGTCACCGTCTTCAGAATCCTCCTCGGCGTCACCTCCGTCCTCAAAACTGGAACCAGAGTCGTCCTCTCTGCCTGCGGATGTCTCCGACTGAGGATGCGCTGACTCCTCCTCCTCGCTGGACTCCTCGTCATGACTGACAGATGCTCTACGTCTACCTTGGCCGCAAGTCGACACCCCTCTTCTAGCTGATCTAGAAGGCCTGGATGGCCCTGGCTGCAGTGGTGCGACCTGAAAAGGCAGTCTTGAATACATCAACCAGAGTATGTATATTAGATGTCAGATGCAAGAATGCTACATAGAGTGTGTGCATGCAAATATAGCATGTGAATGTGATGTGTCAGATGTGCTCTACACATGCGGTGAATCAATATGGTAAATTGTTCAGTTTCAATATGTCATCAGAAGTATGATAAATACAAGGAAATTGAAAAGTATCGGAATGCCGGAGGCGTACAGTAGCGTCTCCCTACGTAGGACCATGCTCTCGAGTGAGGCCACCACTCCGAGCAACCCCTCAGTATACTCTCTGGAAGGCTGCAGATGAAAGTTCAAGTCATCAGTGAATGAATGAATGTCTAAATATCTGAGTGATAAATGAAAACTGTGGAGCATATCGGTGGTGAGTCAGGGTCGCTGACATATCGATGATCGGGCAATGGAGGCTCTAGTGGAATCAGGTAAGATGTCCCATACTGCCAGCCCGTCAGCTCGGTCGGAAGATCTGGCCACCCAGCATACTAACAAGTCAAGGGCATCCCTCTAGCCCTACCCCTCGATGTGCTAGCCCCGCTAGTGGAAGGGATGTCTGCAGCTCGAGCGTGACTCGACGATGGCATATCAGTAGCTCTCCTCGTGGGAGTACGAACACCTGTCAGTGGAGGCATCAAGTATGTATGGCGGTATGTCGCGTATTCCCCCTCCTCCAGGAAAAGAACTGCGTCGACACCCAGTATAAGGTCGTCAACCTCCCGGGGGGTAAGGCTCTCTGTGGACCGCATGACCAATGTAGGCGGCGAGGGGATCTCCTGAGCGGGATTGCCCATCATCTGGCGCATGAAGCGATCCTCCAGAAACCAAGCTCTACCAACTAGTCCTTCAAACAAAACCCTATATCGAGAAGCGCACCATGCCCCAATGAACTCGAACCGAGAATACCCCGGCATCGCCAGCCAAGGCTGCCAAGTGATCTACGGATAACAAGTGCATAAACTGATTAGTTATCATAAATATGCAAGATGAATCAAAGCTGAAAGTATGAAGAACTAAAAGTTTTGGTTTACCTCAGTCGCCCGCACAGTGTCAAAATACTGCCAAAAACATGGCAGAGTCTCCAGGGGCCTGGGCTGGCACCGACCATCGAATTTGTGTGAGTACGGTATCCCAAGCGGTGCCTCGACCTCCAGCTCAGGCGCAAGCGTCGGGAAGTAGGCATAAACCCACAGCTGTGAAAGGCAAGACAATGGTAATGAGAATACATAATGTATAGAGAAAGAAGAATATTGAGTGCAAAATGCGAATACAGAATGTACAGAGAATGCAGAATGCTGAGTACAGAATACGAATACAGAATGTACAGAGAAAGCAGAATGTTGAGTGTAGAATGCGAATACAAAATGTACAGAGAATGCAGAATGCTGAGTGCAGAATGTGAATACAGAATGTATAGAAAATGCAGAATGCTGAGGGTAGAATGCAGAGTACAAAGTGTAATATGTAGTATGTGCAGTGTATAGTATACAGATAATGAAAAGTATAAGTGTAAATCAAGAGGGCAGAATATACCTCCCAGGCCCGCCAGTAGCCACCTACTAGGGTCCCCCGCTCCCAGGAGGTCACGCTCATGTAGCAGTAAAGAGTAGCGAGGCCAGCGCCGCCCCAATCGAAGTGCCAGACCTATGATAGGTCTACCAGGGCACTCAGTAGATAAAGCCCAACTGTGTTCCCCCTGTCGGAGAACAGAGTGGTCCCGAGAAGGAACATCAAAAATCCCCGAGCATACTGCTCTATCTCCTCAACAATTTCAAGCATAGTCCTTCTGTACTACTTAGCAAACCAGGTGTACTTGACCATGCCCGATGATCTGCAGGCCAGCGGATGAGCTCCAAGAAGATAGGTCCAGGCGGCCTCCCACTCACCCATATCCGTGTCGTATGGGATCGGCCGACCTGCCACGTCGAGGCCCGTTTGCATGGAGAATTCATACGGGGTCATCGTCATGTCCCCGATGGCAAAAAAATGAAAGAAGTTGGTCGTGTCCCACCATCTCTCTACAAGTGTGCCTAGAAGGGTCCTGCTCGCCGGATGACGCGACAACGCTGTGCAAAATGGGCCAAACCCTGCCTCATCCACAATCTGTCGAACAGTATCTGGAAGTTCCATGTACCACTCTCTCACAATAATCGACCCGTATCCCCGTGTGAAACATGAAGATACCTGCATATAGAATGAACAGATGTATTCAGCTTCATTAAATAGAATGCTGTGTTATGAGCTGTGTGTTCAGATTGAGCAGTGTTATGAGCCGTGTGCAAAGTAAACAGAATGCTGTGTTATGAACTGTGTGTTCAGATTGAGTAGTGTTATGAGCCGTGTGCAACATTAAATAGAATACTGCGTTATGAACTGTGTGTTCAAATTGAGCAAAACTGCGTTATGAACTGTGTGTTCAGATTAAGCAAAATACTGCATTATGAACTGTGTGTTCAGATTGAGCAAAACCCTGCGTTATGAACTGTGTGTTCAGATTGAGCAAAACCTAGCATTATGAACTGTGTGTTCAGATTGAGCAAAATACTGCATTATGAAGTGTGTTCAGATTGAGCAAAACTGCGTTATGAACTTTGTGTTCAAATTGAGCAAAACCCTGTGTTATGAACTGTGTGTTCAGATTAAGCAAAACCCTGCGTTATGAACTGTGTGTTCAGATTGAGCAAAATACTGCGTTATGAACTGTGTGTTCAGATTGAGCAAAACTGCGTTATGAACTGTGTGTTCAGATTGAGCAAAATACTGCGTTATGAACTGTGTGTTCAGATTGAGCAAAACCCTGCATTATGAACTGTGTGTTCAGATTGAGTAAAACCCTGCGTTATGAATTGTGTGTTCAGATTGAGCAAAACTGCATTATGAACTGTGTGTTCAGATTGAGCAAAATACTGCGTTATAAACTGTGTGTTCAGATTGAGCAAAACCCTGCGTTATGAACTGTGTGTTCAGATTGAGCAAAATACTGCGTTATGAACTGCGTGTTCAGATTGAGCAAATACTGTGTTATGAACTGTGTGTTCAAATTAAGCAAAATGCTGCGTTATGAACTGTGCGTTCAGATTGAGCAGATGTAGACACCCCATTTTTTACCGTCCTCGAGACTTGGACGTCATCGTCTGAACACTCGATGATCATCAATGTTCGTGTTCGTTTTGAGTTCCCGAAGGTCTCGGCCGCACGTCTTGCATTAGGATCTCTCAACTTCTCTATTTTGTGCTTGGTTGTGGACCAAGGACTTGTGGTTTTGCTTCTGAGGGAAGAGGGTGGCTTGTTGGCTATCCCTAGAACCCATTGGCTAAGGCCTTGTGCCATCGGCCTTGTTTTCTTGCTATCGGCCATAAGTGCTGGCCAATCGGCACTATTTTTGGTCGATCAGCCATATTTCTTGGCCGAGACCTTTCCACCTGCTTTTGTAGATATTTTTGTGCTACCAGTGACAGTTGGTGAGCACAATTCTCATGCTCTATACACATGTATGGAGGGATTGAATCAAGACTCAAGCTTGTTCAACAAGCTTGAGAATTGATTTTCTATAAGAAGGGAGATCCCTCTCCCTTTCCAGAGGTTCAAAAAAGTTGAGATACAAAACATATATCACTCTCTCTCTATATTTTGCCTCTCTCTCTCCATTTGCTCTTGTTTATGCTCAAAAGTGTAAATTCTTCACACTATTGCACACAAACACCTACTAGAGCACCATCCTTTTGTTGCTAAGGTACTTAGGAGCTGGTGTTAGAGCTTTTGGTTTGGCTTAAGCTCAGAAAAGCTGCTAGAGTTGTGTTCTTGAAGATGTTCTTCAAGGGTGAGTCAACTAGCCCTTAAACATTTGTTTTGGCTTAAGCTTTTGGACCTATTTGCATGCTGATTTAAGCTTAACTTTCTACTGCAAAAAGTTCTGATTTTTCATGCTTGTAATGTTTGTTTAAGGTTACTTTTGTATTGGGGGTAGTCTACCCCCTCTTAGGCCTTATTTTGCCTTGTTTTGTGCCTTCCTTTTTGAGCTATTGGGACCACCTTGTTTTGGCCTTCTCACCACTGAAACTCAGAGGATTTTCAGTGGTGGAAAGGTGGTTTTGAGGTCCCAAATAGGAGAGGGTCTTCCCCTCTCCTTGTGTCTTGTATGCTTATATTGGTACCTCATAAAAGCAACATGTTTGTAAGCTTGTTTTGGCTCCATTTCAGCAAGTATTTGGTGTTATTTTGCCATGGTATACCTATATCCAAGGTTGGTTTGATAGCCTCTTGCATGCACCATGCACTTGTAGTGCAATCCTCTCTATTGCCTTAACATGCATCTTATGCTTGGATCATCATTCTTGCATGTTTTGGCTCAACTCAAAGAAGCTTTCCCTTATGTTTTACCATGCTTGAGCTCTGTTTGATGTTGTTTTAGTCATGAATGTATTGCTTTGTATAGCCATAGTGCATTCTAGCTTGTTAGCTTTGAGTGTCCAAGTCACTAGCATGCTTTGTTTAGACCATTTTCATGATTTGGCATCGTTTCATATGTGATTTCAGTCCATATAGTGTGGTCATGCACTCACATTTGTCACCTTTTCCATGCATTGGGAGGGTTGTGTTTTAAGCCTTGAACATGAGCCATTATGCATGTCTTATTACTTAAGCTTTTGGGATGCCATCTCAATGGGTTTTTGGGTTTATTTTGACATGCCATAACTCTGATTTTTATTGGTTAAGTCATGCCATGCTTGGTCTTGGTAGGTGTAGTGTAACCCTCCTTATTGACCTTGTATGCATCTTGTCTTATGCCCTTCATGTTGGCATGTTTTAGCTTTGGCCCATGCATGTTTTAGACTCATTTTGGCATGATTTAGGACTGTTTTGGTTGTCCTTGGCCCTTTGGGGCCTGATTCATGTAGCCTTGGTACAAGATCCTTGGTTAGCCTTATGCTTTGAACCTCCTAGCATGCTATGCTTGTATTATGTGCATGATTTGACATCATTCCTCACATGATTTCAGAGCTTATTTCATTGCCACATTCTCATGTTTGTCACACCTTGCTCATGTTTGAGGATTGTGCATTGTTGCTTAGTTTATGGACCAATATGTGTGCATGTATGTTTTGCCTTTTGGTGCCTTAGTTTTGGTGTTTTGGCCACTGATTTGGGCATGATTGAGGTCTGTCCATTTTAGTTTAAGTCCAATTTGCATGTTGTTCAAATGTTGTTACATTGCATCATGCTTGCATGTTCGGGTTGCATTGTGTTTTGCATGATTGTTGCTCGCATTGTTGATACATGCTTGGTGCATTGCATGTTGTTGCATGCTTGTTGCATTGCATGATTTTGCATGCTTGCTGCATTGCATTGTGTGTGCATGCCTTGCCTCTTGATCAAACATGATAGAGGTTAAGGTCCCTTATGTTTTTTTGTGCATTTCATTCACATTGAATTGTGCGACTCGGCCTCTTTGGCCATCATGCATCGAAATGCGTGATTGATGGCTCGAGAGTCGAGCACTACACTCCTTTGAGCTTCAAACATGATAAGGAGTGTAGTTGCACAACATTTTCTTACAAATACATTGCCATGCCCCTGTTTCTGCTCTGTTGCAGCAAAAGGAGAGTTTGCAGGAAGAGATGGCCGATCGGCTATCTGGTGTGCCGATCAGCTAACAATATTTGGCCGATTGTCTCAAAATTGGTCAATGACCATTATCCACTGGCCGATGGCCACCTCTCTTGGCCGATGACCTCTCAGAATGTCCATGAGGTAGGTCAGAAGCATCACAGAAGTTGGCATAATTTTCAGAGGTGAAGAACAGTGCAAACAGAGGCAACATGAGGCATGTCAATGGATTTTTGAGCGAAGTCGATCGAGCATGCATATGCCCCTCTTCTCGAGGCCGTTTTAACTGCTTTGTATAGTTAGTTAATTTGTAATTAATTAGTTAATGTGTTAGCTAATTTAATTCATCGTTGTAAATTCTTAATTAGCTTAGCTTAGCTAATATTCAATTTGATTATGTAATAACTAGTCTAATTAGAATATTAGATTAGTTAGAATAACTTAGCATAGCTAGCTTGTATTATTCATTCGAACCCTCCGTCGAGAGGGCCAACTTTTGTAATTAGTGAGCGTGAGTGTGTGAATGTCTTTCAACCCTACGCCTTTCTCCCTTTTACTTAACCGCTTATGATGGTTAGTTCTAGGTCATGTTTTGATTAGCATTCTTATGCTTGCATGTTTGCATTCATTCATCTGTCTTGCATGCACCAGGCTCGGCGCATCATACAAACTGCATTGTATTTCAATACTTACTTGAATACGTGTTCAACAGCATGTTATCAACTTGCATTTTATATGCCATCTTAGAATAGCCGAGCCTATTTTAGTTGCATTTTTGCATTAGCCATCTTAACATAGCTAGGGTCATGCATTGATTACTAACTAGCTTCTTTCTTTGGCTTGGAGTACACTGTAAGTGTTTATGCTTTAGCATCCTTGCATGTGTGTTATTGATTGCCATGATAGCATGCTTGCCATGAGGCTATTTGCTTAATTGATTAACTGCCTGAATGCCTGTGGGTGAAGGTTGGATTGCTTGAATTGGAACAATTCATTGAAATGCGCACTTAAGGGTGGCAAAATCATGTTTTTCTAAGCCCACTTGAGGGTGGCAAATCCACGTCTTAGCCTACTTGCGAGTAGCACCTTCAAACCATTTTCAAACAAACATGAGATGTTTTGTTCCAACTTAGGCGGTCTAGTCTATACTTGTATGTTGTGCGCATCACGTAGTAAGCTAGCTAATAAACCGGAATAAGAGCATATGCGTTTTCAAAAACCAGATATCATGTTAGTGAAGGCCGATCTTTGATCGGGCGAGCGGGGGTGCTCATTACATGACCTTCCCCTCTCGTACCCAAGTTCCCGAGCTGAGGCAACTTTGGTGATGACGGACACGTGGCCTTAGGCACGAGTCAGGGTTTCCTAAATTTCTCAAAATAAAACATTTAGGTGGCTACTCTGTATCTGGCAAAGCAATCCATGTTTGGCACTTCTTTATTAAAATTAGTTTTCCAAAATGATTTGCCAAATTTAGACTCTTTGGTGATTTATCGGTCTTGCATTGCACTTTGTGAGATTAGATTCAGAACCGTGACATTGAGTCTGAACTGTAGTAGTTAATGAACAAAACGGATTTTGTGTCATTTCGCACGCGGAGTCGGGACGTTCGGGGACGTCTACAGTAGAATATTGTGTTATGAACTGCGTGGTCAGATTGAACAGTGTGCTATGTTATGAGCTGTGTGGCCAACGAACAGAATGTTGTGTTATGAGCTGTGTGTTCAGAATGAGCAGAATACTGTGTTATTAGCTGTGTGCCCAAATTAGTTGGGTGCCCAATGAACAGAATGTTATGTTATGAGCTGTGTGCCGAGTCAGCATTGTGTTATGAATAAGCTGCGTGCCAAGTCAGCATTGTGCTATGCGTGAGCTGTGTGCCAAATGAATGAAGTGTTGTGTATGTAAACATGTTCAGAACGAGCAGGTATAATACATAGCGAAAGTTTGAAATGTGCGAGAAATGCAAAATACTTCGCAGAAAATGTAAAAATGAAGTACGTACCTCTCACGCATGATGAGATAGGTGGGACTCAGGCTCCCGTAGCAGTAAGTCTGCGAGCGCCCGTCGCGCGAAGTCAGTAACATGATGAAAAGTACTGGGAGGTAGTATATGCTCCTGCGGGTGGTACCTCTCTGGGTCAAATGGCCGAATCCTCAGAGGCAACGGTATAATGTCAGGCTCATCCTCTACTCTCGGGGAGCCTCTGCCATATGGAATATCGTCAGCCATCTGAAGAAAGATGCAAAAACGAGCAAAAATGAGAGAAATTGGCCAAAATTCCAAAAAGTCAACAAAAGTCAACTCTCGAGAAGAGAACAAGTCAACAAAAGTCAATGCCGGGGAAAATGTGCTAAACTTCGAGACAGACATACCTTAAGTGGTGAAAATGGAGAAAGAAGCTCCAAAAACAAATTCTAATCGGTTCAAAACGAAGAGAATCGAAAGTTTTCGCGAAACAACTTCGCGTGGGGCGTCGGAAAAGGCGTATAAAGTGCGGATCTGAGAGAGAAAAGAGTCTAGGGAGGAAGAGAAGTGTATTTCGGCCTTGGAGATGTGATGAAAAGTATTTTGGAGTTGAGTTTTTAAAGATCTCCATGTGAAAAGACCAAGCTGCCCCGAAGTTGTGTAAACTAGTCGGCCGACCACTTTAGTGGTCAACAATTGGTCAGCCATTGATCTAGGTGGTCGGCCAGCCTCCTAGATGATCTTCAAAGCTCCATTGTTCTCCCTGTGTGTTTTGGTGATGATTGGAGTCCTCGGCTCTCAAGAAAGTACAAGAAAAGTACACTTTTTGGCGCGAAATCATCCCCGCGAGAACTTTAATTCAAGTCTTCGATGCGTAGCTCATCGTCACTTGTCAAGAGCAAGGTGTATCCTTTTTAAGTATGTTGTGACCCCTCCGAGAGGTAAATCGGAGGTTACAGTTGAATTGGTCTCGTTAAGGCTCGCATTTCCTCTTTCGGCATTTTGCTTCAAACGTACTATTGAAGTTGCACTTTTCTCGCATTGTCGCGCATGTTTTATCCGCATTGTTATGCGCACACTTAGGTTGCATTGTCATGCACCCTTCCACCTGCGTTGTCGCACATACTTAGGTTGCATTGTCATGCACATCTTCACCCGCGTTGTCACGCGCATCTTAGGTTGCATTGTCATGCACCACTCTATCCGCATTGTTATGCACTCATCACTTGCATTGTTATGCTTGTTTCACGTGCATTGTTATGCACTTTTCACTTGCATTGCTATGCACCTTTCCATCAGCATTGTACATGCATGCGTTTAGCCCATATTGGAATTGTGTTATGATATAATGTTGAACATGTGTTTTTTAACTATATTGTACCTGTTGAGTTTCTTTCTTATGCAGGCACGATATTGTATGTACAGTTCATTTGAAGCTGGCATGACCAAACGAACCAGACGATATTGTATGTACTCCGCGTGAGACGCAGTGAGAATTATATAATTTTCTTACATCCTTTCTGTATGAGATGTAGTTTGGTTCATATTCATTCGCTTGCTTAAACTGTTGTATTTATTGTGCATATTTGCTTCATTACAGCTTTCTTTGCATGATCATAAGTTATGTTCGGCTTTGTGCATGTCATTTGCATCTTTCCCTTGCCTGCGGGCACATCTCTTTGTTATCTTGCCTGTTTGTCTAAGTCTTCGGCCTTGTCAAAAATGTGTCATCTCTTTGCTTTGACATTCACTCCCATCATTTTTTGACTTCCGAGTTCTGTCAAAGAGGGCAACTGTAGACACCCCATTTTTGACCGGCCTTAAGACTCACACATCATCGATTGAGCGCTCAGTGATTGTGCATGCCGTGCTCATTTCGCATTTCTGGAACCTTCGGCCGAGTGCCTTGTCTTGCTTTCCTTTTGGCTTGGTTTGTGAGCCAAGCCTTGTTTCCCTTACCTGGAGGGAGGGAGAGGTCTGTAGACCACCTTCTTGTGGTTGTAGACCACTTTTCATGGTCATAGACCACTTTTCCTGTTTGGAGACTAGTTTTCGATTTTTAGAGCCTTCGGCCGCGCGCCTTGTCTCGGGACCGCATAACGTTCTCCATTTGGCTTGGTTTTTAAACCATGCCTTGTTGCCTTTGCCTAGAGGGACACTGTGGTCTGGGAGACCACTTTTGTGGTCGTAGACCACTTTTGATGCCCGTAGACTAGTTTTCGAGGCTTCCGGCTGCGCGCCTTGCCTCCCGAACTTTCGTCTTGCATCCTTTTTGGTTTGTTTTTGGTACAAACCTTGTTTTCCTTGTTTGGAAGGTGGTACAAGGGTGGGAAACCAGTTCTTTCCCTTGGAGACCACTTTCTTTCCTGCCAGCCAGTTTTCTGATCGGCCAATTGGTTTTCTCGATCTTTAAGCCACCTTTTCTGATCGGCCACTACATCACCACCTTGGTCTCATGTTGCAGACCACCTCTCCCCTGTGGCCAACCACTTTTGATCCTGGCCAACCACTTCCACTAGTCGACTGACCAGTGTAAGTAGCTGGCTGCCCAGTTCAAGTGGTCGGCAGCTTTTCACCAGCTTCCTGGAGATATTTTCTCTCTAGCTGTCATAGCTGGAGGGCACAAAAACCAACCTCCATACACGTATGGAGGGATGGCTTTGAGCCTTTAGCTTTCTCAACAAGCTTGAAGCTTGGTTCTCTATATAAGAGAACCTCCCCCTCCCTTCTCCAAGTTCATATTTTGTTGCTTGAGCTATACATACACCCTTGTCTCTACAATTATCCATCCTCTTCATTTTTGTGCTTGAAAGTGTCATTTTATCACACTTTAACACACAAACACACACTAAAACACCATACTTTTGTTCCTAAGGCTCTTTGAGGTTGGTTTTGGAGTTTTTGGATTGGTTTGAGCTCAAAGAAGTTGCTGAAGTTGCAGCTTTGAAGGTGTTCTTCAAGGGTGAGAAACTAACCTCTTAAACCCTTATTTCTGCTTAAGCTTTTGAACCTACTTGCATGCTGTTTTTGGCTTGACTTTCTACTAAAAAAAGTTCTGATTTTTAAGGCTTAACATGTTTGTTTAAGGTCCCTTTTGTGTTAGGGGTGGTCTACCCCCTCTTGTGCCTTGTTAGGCCTTGTTTTGAATCTTCCTTTTAAGCTATTGGGACCACCTTGTTTTGGCCTTCTCACCACTGAAACTCAGAGGAATTTTAGTCGTGAAAATTGTGTTTTGAGGTTCCAAATAGGAGAGGGTCCCCTCTCCTTGTGTTCCCGAATGCTTGCTTCATCTGCCTCATGTTTGAGCATGTTTGTTAAGCTTGTGTTGGCCATATCTCAGCCTATTTTAGGCCTTATTTCAGCATGGCATACAACTATTTTGACTTGGTTTTGTTATCCCTTACATGCCTTATACACTTGTAATGCAAATCTTGCAAACTAGCTTTGTGTGCCTCATGAAATAGCATGTCATTCTAGCTTGTTTTAAGTCCATCTCAACATGTTCTTGGTGTTGTTTTGCCATCATATACCTCTATTAAGGTTTGGTTTGATAGCCCCATGCATGCTCCATGCATTTGTAGTGCAATCCCGTGAATTAGCCTAATGTGTATCATGCTTTAGACTGTTATTCTAACATGATTTTGTCTTAACTCTAAGAAGCTTTTGTCCATGTTTTAGCATGCTCCAGCTCTGATTTGTGTTGTTTTGGTCATGCATGCCATGCTTTGTCTAGCTATAATGCATTCTAGCTTGTTAGCATTGTGTATCAAGTCCACTAGCATGCATTACTCGGGCCATTTGAATGATTTGGCATCATTTTTTATGAGATTTCAGTGCATGTTTCATGGTCATACACTCTCATCTTTCACTTATTCCATGCTTTGAAGGGTTGGTCTTTTATGCCTTAACATGAATCATTGCGCATGCCTTCATGCCTAAGCTTGCGAGCTATCATTTCAGTGTGTTTTTAGGGTTATTTTGCCATGATATAACTCTGATTTTTGTTGGCGAAGCCATCTTATGCTTGGTCTTGGTAGGTGTAGTGTAATCCCCCCTTTTGGCCTTGCATATTCCATGCTTCATGCCCTCCATGCTAGCTTATGTTGGCTTCCTTCCATGCATGTTTTGGACTCATTTTGGCATGTTCTAGGACTGTTTTGGGTCGCTTTGGCCATATGCTTCATGTTTTGCATAGTTGTAGTGCAAATGCCTATGCTAGCTTCAAGTTTTGAGCACCATGGCATGCTTCATTTGTATCATGTACATGATTTGGCATCATTTAACATGACATTTTAGAGCATATAGGACTACCATGTCCCCATTTCTTTCAGTCTTTAACTTTCAATGTTATACATTGTTGCCTAGCTTATGGCCTAGCTTGTATGCTTGCATGCCTAGACTTTTGAGCTCCCATCTTAGCATGTTTTGGTCTTTTTTTTGACCTGCTTGAGCTCTGTTTGTGATTGGTTCATGCATTTGTGCCATGTATTGGATGCTCCCTTTGTAGTCCTCTTTACTAGCTTTATGCTTTAAGGACCCTAGCATGCCATGCTTATGTTGTTTGAATGAATTGGCATCATTTCTTACTTGATTTCAGTGCCTATAGTGTTGTTACACTTCCACATTCGTCACTCCTTGAGCACTCTTGAGAGTTGAGCTCTTATGCTTAATTGGTGAGCCAATTGGCATGCATGCTTGTATACGCTTTTGGTGCCTTCTTTTTAGCATTATGGCCACTAATTTGGGCATGACTGAGGTCTGTCCATTTTGGTCTAAGTCCATCGAGCATGTTATGTGAACGTTGTTACATTGCATCATGTTGTTGCATGCTTATGTTGCCTTGCATTGTGTATGCATGCGTTATCATTGTTTGCACGTCATTAGCTTTGTTAAGTTGATCATGTCATATTACATTGAGTATGCCATGTTGTTATTTGCATTGTGTATGCCATGATATTCTTTGCATTGTGTATGCCATGTTATTCTTTGCATTGTGTATGTCATGTAGTTGCATTATTTTTTTGCATGCCTTGCATTGCATGTTTGCATGCTTGTGTTTGAATTGGGTGTTAGTCCAAACACGAGAAGTGAGGGACATTTCATACTTGAAGTGATGAAATGTGTCTCAAATCTCGGTCGCCGACGCTCTTGATCATACATGATAGAGTTTAAGGCTTTTATGTGTTACGTGTGCATTCATTTCATATTGAGTTGTGCAATTTGGCTTCTCGGTCATCATGTATTGAGATGTGTGATTAGTGGCCCGAGGGTCGAGAACCGCACTCCCTTGAGCTTATGAAATGATAGGGAGAGTGGTTGTGCACACATATCTTGCAAATACATTGCCATGCCCATTCTTGCTCTTTGTTGCAGCAAACTGGAAAAGTGCAGCAACAAGTGGTCGGCCGACCACTTTTTCTAGTCTGCAGCAAAGAAAAGTGGTCGGCAGGTGGTTGGCAACTCCAGAAAGTGGTCGGCCATGTTCCTACAGGTTCCCGTGATGGAGTTGAAGCTTGGTGGAGCTTGGTGCAAGGTTCTGAGAACAGTTGCAAACAGAGGCAAATTGGGACATCGTGTTGGATTTTCGAACGAGGTGTCCGAGCATGCATGCACTCCTCATCTCGAGGACCTCTTTTTACTGCTTTCCTTAGCTAGGTTATGCTTTGGATCTGTACCTAAGTAGTTAATGCGTTTAGCTGCTTATTTGTGTTGTAATAACTAGTTAGTTAACTTGTTAGTTAATTAGCTTCTTAATTAGTTAGCTTATTATTTAGCTAGTTTTGTGATGTAATAATTAGTTTAATTAGCTTAGATTAGCTAGTTAGCTTTTTATTCGGACCCTCCGCCGAGAGGGCACAACTGTTGTAATAAGCGTATGTGTGTGTGATGCATGTCTTCCAACCCCCATTTCTTTCTCCCTTTTATTTATCAGCTTTTGATGGTTAGCTTTAGGGCATGTTTCGATTAGCATCCTTATGCTTCGCATGTGTGCATCCATTCATCTGTATTGCATGCACCGGGCTCGGCGCATCATACTAACTGCATTGTATTTTAATACATTTACTTGAATACGTGTTCAACAGCATGTTATCAAGTTGCATTTCACATGACATCTTAGAATAGCTGAGCCTGTCTTAGTTTCATTTTTGCATGTGTTGCATTAGCCATCTTAACATGAACTAGGATCATGCATGATTTCTAACTAGTTCTCTGTTTTGGGTCGGAGTACACGATGAGTGTTTACGCTTTAGCATACTGCATGAGATGTGTATGTTGCCATGTCTAACATGTTTTCCATGAGGCTAACTGCTTAAGTGATTAACTGTTTGAATGCCTATGGATGAAGGTTGGATTGCCAGAATTGGAACAATTCATCGAAATGCAAGTCTTAATCCCACTTGAGAGTGGCAAAATCTACGACTTAGCCTACTTGCGAGTAGCAAACTTCAAACCGTTTTCACAAACGAACATGTAATGTTTTGTTCCAACTTAGGCTATCTAGTCTATACTTGAATGTTGCGCGCATCACATAGTAATTCTAGGTTAAATAACTGGAATAAGAACACATGTGTTTTCAAAAAAAAAAAAATATCATGTTAGTAAAGGTCGATCTTTGATCAGACGAGTGGGGGTGCTCATTGCATGACCTTCCCCTCTCGTACCCAAGTTCCCGAGCCGAGGCAACTTTTGTGATGACGGACACGTGGCCTTTGGCACGAGTCGGGGTTTCCTAAATTCCCCCCCAAAAAATATATATATATAGGTGGCGACTCTATATCTGGCAAAACAGTCCATGTTTGGCACTTCTTTATAAAAATCAGTTTTCCAAAACGATTTGTCGGATTTGGACTCTTTGGTGATTTATCGGTCTCACATTGCACTTTGTGAGATTAGATTCAGAACCGTGACACAAGTCCGAACTTGTAGTAGCTAAAGAACAAAATGAATTCACGACCTCGCGCGCGGAGCCTGGTGTTCTCGAGGCGGTCTACAGTCATCAACTACCCTTATGCTTGGAAGAAGAGGATGTGGAATGTCAGGATCCACTACACCTCACGTCTAATAGATAAACCTCTTTCCCAGTTAATAAGCTCGGCCAAAGGGACCCTCAAACAAAATCCTCATAGTAGAGGCGTGCCATGTAGCAACATAGGTCATCCTCGCTGCCTGAGGGATATCCGCCCGGGGGTGCCAGTCAACCTGTGGAAGCAGGTGTCAGATGTCAAAGGTTTAAGCAATATGGAAACAACAGTATGAGAATGACGGTGCAGTATGGAAACAATAGTAAGAGAATAGCAGTACAGAATGGAAACATTTAAAAATGGTAAAAGATAAAGACTAGTGTTGTTACCCTATCCGCGGTGACTGTGTTGAAGAAGCGATTGAAGTAAGGGAAGTCTCGGTCCACGTGTCAACACTGCTTGAACCAAGAGTTATATTACTGTGAGCGGGGTATTGACAAGTCAAGCAGTCGTACTAGAACCGGAGCAAGGGAAGTGAAATACGTATAAACCCACAATTGCAATAATAGGACATGCCAATGAATGAGTAAAGCAGATAAGATAAATAGGGAATGAAAAGCAAAACAAAAAGTAGAAGTGTGAGGTGTACCTCCCAAACTCGCTAATAGCTGCCAAGTAAGTCTGCCTTGCAGCGGAATGCGAAGCTCATATAGCAGTACAGGGTGGCCAAGCCGGTGCCACCCTAGTCACACTCCCCGACCCGCTGTAGATGCACCAGTGCTCCCTAGAGATATAGCCCCACGGTATTTTCCCTGTTCGCAAATAAGGTAGTACCGAGGAGACACATGAGGAACCCGCGGGTGTACTAGGCGACCTTCTCTAGAGTAGTTGGTTGAAGATTAGAGAAGTTCTCCAGGAGCTAGCTGTATCTTGCCATCCCAGGACCGACAGTGTCTGGGATCACTCCGAGGAGATAGAGCTATGCAGCTCTCCACTGCACCATGCTTGGATTAAAAGGAATAGGGCCGCCAACTCCGACTCGCAGTCCAGTGAGCATCGAGAAGTTGTACAGGATCAGAGTCAGCTCCCCGATCAACGAGGAGTGGAACGAGTCTGTGGTGTCCCACCATCACTCCACCAGGGCCCCATGAAGTAATGGGCCAGCCTCATCTGCACCAGTCTGAAGTAGAAAGGCCTGAAGCCAGCTGCATTGACTAATGCACGAACCTCCACAGGGAGCCTTTCGTACCAATGCCTAGGGCTACAAATAGACCCATAACCTCTAATCCTCCTAGCCATCACCTGTAGTGTGGGAATGTTGTCAGTGTTCGTAGTGCGTTGAAAGGAATTCAAATAGGTTCAAACAAAGAAAAGAAATTGCTTACCATTGAGGCATTGGCGGGTAAGTGCTCCGCAGGCTCTCGTAGTAGAATGTCCTCATCAATCCCAGGGATAAGGCCCTCGAATCACAAGATACCACCCAAGGTCAGGGCGTTTGTACGTGGTTGGTAGGTGGCCACATTAAATGGTCTATCAACAAGGGAGGACATCCTCGGCCTCTATATCCTCACATAGGGTGGCATCAATACCCACGACAGGGTCGCAGATGGGAACCTCATCGCTAGACATAGTGAGAAAAGTGGGAAAGTGGAGAAAAATGAGTAAGGTAGCGAGTTTGAGTGAAAAACCCCAAAATCCCAAACCCTAGGAGAGAGAAATAAAGAGAGAGTGATAAATAAGAGGAAGAGGGGAAAGTGTGGGTAAAGATGTGAGTAAACAAGAAAAACCAAGGGAAAATGCCAAAACTCAACCAAATCACTTTTTGTTCGATTCAAAGTGTAGAGGGTGAGAAGGGTTTTACGAAAAAAATTCACAAGGTTTGTTAGGTTTAGTGAAAAAACGGAAAGTCTAGGGAGACGGGAGAGGGAATTTCGGGGTGAGGGTGTGTGCAAAATCAGGGTTGGATTTGGTTTTAAACAACCACGGTCGGTGATTTTACCGTACTATCCCGTTGCCGCCATAGCGAGCCGGCTAGCTCTATTTGAGCCCGACTGTACTTCGTTGAGAGCCGGCAGGCTTCAAATTCAAACCCAGTTTTGATTTTTGTTTATTTCAGTGTGTTCCAATGTTGGGTTTCAATTTGGTTTGGGGAAGGTGCAAAATAAAAGAGGGAGCAGACACAGTGAAGAGGATATTGAAGAAAAAAAAGAAAGTGGAAAAGAAAAGTGAAAAAGAAGTTAAAAAAAAAAAAGAAGGTGAAGAAAAAGAAAATAAAAAACAAAGAGGGGAAGAATCAAGAAAATACAATTTCAAAGGGAAAAGACAGAGCGTAAAGAAAGAGGAAAAAGAAAAATGGAAAAAGGGAAATAGTTTTTGTGCTTTGCTCGGTTTTAATCAATTCAATTTGTTTAATCCATAGGTGTTTAAGATTCATAATTTGTTTAATTCATATTTTATTAATTCATAGTTGGGTAATTTCTTAATTAGTTTGAGTTCATAATTTGTTTTGTTTAAAGTTGTTCTATAGTCATAATTATTTCATTACTTGCTTCGTTAATTCATGCTTTGGTCCATTGTCTCGTTGTTTTGAGAATTTGTAATGTGTTCTATTATTCAAGCTATGTCTATTTTCAAAATTGGCAAACTTACTCTTAAAATTTGCTAATTCGAGCCTAGTTTTGGATTTGTGCGTATCTTTTTGAATTATGGAAACTCGTGTTTATGCTTTGTACTGTTATCTCCATGGACTTCATGGCTTCGTTTTTCGAGACCTTCCTAGGGATGAGATAATCTCGCTCTATTCTAAATTTGACTGCTTGATTTGACCTCCTCCTTTCGCATTAGATGCATTAGGATTGTTGTTTTCCTTGGTGTTCATGTATTTCCTTCTTTTGCGTGAGACGAGTTAGGATTGTTCAAATTGGTTAAAAATAGTAGGTGCGCCTGTTTGTTCACACCACCTCCCCTCCTCTCGCGTGAGATGCGTTAGGATTGTTCAAATCGGTTAAAAACATTGGGTATGCCCGGTGTTCATACCATCCTTTCTTCCTCTTGAGTGAGACGCATTAGGATTGTTCAACTCAGTTAAAAAATAGCAGGTGCACCTATTTGTTCACACATTTCCTCCTCTCGTATGAGACACATTAAGATTTTTCAAATCGGTTAAAAACATCGGGTGTGCCTGGTGTTCACACCATCATTTCCTCCTCTAGCGTGAGATAAGTTAGGATTGTTCCAATTGGTTAAAAAATCGGGTGTTCCTGGTGTTCACACCATCTTTCCCTTATTTCGTATGAAATGCGTTAGGTTGTTGTTTCCTCGATTAAAAACATCAGGTGCGCCTGGTGTTCACACCATCCCCCACCCCCTCTATGTGAGACATAGTTTGGCATGGAGCTTTTCACCCTTCCTACGTGAGACATAGTTAGGCCTACATTTTCTTACATCCTTTCTATGTGAGACGTACTTTCTTTGTCCCTTTCACGTGAGACGTGTTTATTTATTCACCTATTTCCGTGTGAGATGCGGCTTGAGTTGCTTTGGCTTTCATTCAGACGTTGCATACCCACTTTTTCTTATGGCATTGTTTCGTCACTTATTATTTACATTCTTGTTTCATTGCATTGTTTCATTGCATGATCATAAGTTATGTTTCCTGCATATCATTGCGTACCTTACCCTTGAACTACCCAGGTTTGATTCTTTGCAAAGGGGGATACGTAGGCAACCTTTGGGTTTAACTTTTGGCAATTGTATTTTGCTTTATTTTCTTGCCCAAGTCTTACGGCCTTGTCAAATGGGTCGTCTTTGGACTTTGACATTCATTCACGTCATTCCATGACTTCGAGCTCTATCAAAGAGGGGCAACTGTAGACATCCCATTTTTTACCGCCCGTAAGACTTGGACATTTTGTCCTGCACACTCGATGATAAAAGTTGCGTTGAGTGTGGTTCGAGTTCTCAACGAGGGATTTAAGTTCAAGCTCCAAAACCAATCCCCAAACCTTTCATATTCATACTATTCTTACCCCAGAAATTCATTTTTGAACATTGTGTCACCCTACACTGAGTTTAAAATAGAGGAACAGGGGAACACATTGGGAGCCGGCCGTGGCCATTGGGAGCCGACCGGCACTCTTTAGCGAGAAACACTATTCTGGGCGGGAATGAGCTAGCTATCCATTTTTTAAAATATTTTCGACCTATTTTTCTCAAATTTTATAAATTCGAGCATATATCTCAGTGTTAGAGGTTGGAAAATTTTCAAAGAAGCTAAAACATAGTTGAGAGCCCCTTCTTTTTGTGCAAGCTAACTTTGAGATATTTGAGCATCCATACACTATAACTTAGAACCTTAGTTGAGCTTTGTGAATTACAATTCAAGCTTGAGAGTGTGCTTGGACCAAGTTTGGTTCACAAACAAGAGCTTACGTTCTTCAAAAAGAATAAGCTTACCACCTTTATATTGCTTTCATTTCTGTCTTTCTCTACCTATTTCTTGTGTTTTCGTATTTTTTTTATCCTATTTCAAGTGTTGGAACTTGGGTTTGACTATCTACCAAATGGTAGAGAGGATTAACCCCCTTTCTTGCACTCTACTTCATAGCTCACACCCTTGTTTTACACTCGTTTCTTTACCTTTTAAACTGATTTTTAGAGTTTAAAAAAGGCTAAAAAAAAACATGCTTTGAGGTCTCAAAAATGGAGAGATTAGCCACCTCTCCTTGCTCTTGTTCACTAGCCTTGCATTCCCTTGTTCTTTCCTACTTTTTTTATGCTCTTTAACATAATTTTTGGCCCCTTTTTTTAGCATATTAGGGGCTGTTTTAGGTCTGTCCTAATTTATTTAATCAATGTATGCTTCAATATCTAGCTTGTTATGTTGTAAGTCCTCATATCTTGCTTGTTATGTTGTGTTACCCATGTTTTGATAGCTTTTCTTTGGTTAATTTTCATGTCAAGAGTCTCATCCTAATAATCAAATTCATGTGATCATTTTTGCCACCTCTCTCTTTTCTTTTTCTTTTTTTCTTTCGTTTGAGAGTTATTTCAAACGATTGATGGTTATTCAAGGCATGAGAAAGAGACTTATGCTCAATGGCTTAATCTCTACGGGGGTTCATCGTCAAAGCATAAGCTCTCTTTCATGCCAAGAATCACTTATTGTTTGATATTTCTTCTCATTTAGTGGACTTAACTATCACTTTGGACAAATTGATTAAAGAATGGAAAAGACAAATAAAATTGGCCTAAAATCAATAAAACCAACATAAAGAAAATGTTTAGAGTTGGTTGGATTCGGCCGGATGTTATGCCGAGTCCATCGTTTTGAGAATTGTCATGTATCAATCCACGATATGTTGATAAGACTTCGTGTGTGTCTACTTCCTTCTTTGAGCCTTCATGATAAGAGGGAGGGGTGGTTTTCCATTACATTTATTCAATTTTGTCCAAACGTGTTCGAAATCATCAAGCTATCAAATTGTGCTTGTTGGTGGTTTCAGACTCGAAATTGCTCTTCTCTTGAGTTTACCATGACAGAGAAGAGCATAAGGGACAAACAGGGTCTAAAAAGGCTCTGTCTGCACTGTTCTCACCTCAGGGCCTAAAATTAGGGTATGACCGGCACTTTTTTGACCCAACTAGGTCTCATTTGGGGCTGGCTGGCTCCCAATGTTTGGCAAGCAGTGAGTTATTTTGCAAAAACAGAGGGCAGTGGGCTAAGGGTGAGGCAGAGCAATCTGGGCAAACAGAGCAGCTTTTAGACATGTGCATGCAATCATTGTGCCTCATTGTTACTTGTATTTGTATTATTATCTTATTATTGTAATTATTGTTGATGTTGTAAAGATTAATTGTTGTTGCTAATTACATTGGATATTATTGTCGTGTAATTAGTATTGATATAATATCTTTGTTGTAATAAATTAGATAGCTAGCTTAGTGTCCCTTGAATTTGTAATAAGTAGTTAATTAACTTAGCTAGTTAGTTATTTAATTCATTTATTTGAATTTGTAATAGTTAGTTTAATTCGGACATTTGGACACTCATTCAGACCCTTTTGTATGAGGGCAAATATGTAATAATGGTATATGTCTTCCAATCTCATTTCTTTCTCCCTTTTATTTACCCGCTTATAATTGTAGCATAGAGCATCATATTTACTTAGTATTCCCATGTTTGCATACACTCGTCTCATGTACATTTAGGTTCAGCTCATCATATTAACCAATGTCAATTTCAAAAACTTCATTGTTTGAAAATGTGATTTATCACATGTCTTGAATTTGATCATATACCATGCTCATAGCCGAGCTTATAAAAATTGCATAAATGTGTGTGTTGCATTAGTCATATCACATTAGTTAGAATCATGCATTTTTTCTAACCTTTTTGTTTCTTTTGACTTCCCTTGAAGTACGAGTTAAGCACTTATAGCTTTAGCATATCACATGCGTGTGATTGTTGCCATATCAAAGCATATTTTCCATGAGGTTAAATGCTTAAGTGATATACCTATTTTGAATGCTGGTGGATGGAGGCTAATTGCTTAAATTGGGATGAACTTATTAATGTACATACAAACTCACTTTTAAAATCAACACGCATTCAAACCAATTTTCAAACAAACATAAAATTAAAGCGTTCCAATCTCTACAAATTAGATGGCGAACTGGGCTCTTCTCGTAGCGTTGGTGAAGAGGTGGTGGGACACCACTAACTTTTTCCACTTCTCTTCCGCTGGGAGATGACGATGACTCCCTATGACTTCTCCATGATCACATGCTTAAGAGTAAGGGGTGATCTGATCCCCTTTGACATGGATATGGGTGAGTGGGAGTCGACTTGGAGTTACTTGCTTGGAGCGCGCCTACCTCTATAAAGGCCAGTGATGGCTAGATACAGCTAGTTCTTTGAGCACTTCCACGGAAGTGAGCTCGAGACACCGGAGGAGGTAGAGCAGTACGTCTGGGGCTTCTTGATGATCCTACTCGGTACCACCTTCTTTGCGAACAGGTGGAACACCATGGGTTTGTACTTATTGAGCGCCCTCGTGACCTTGTCCCGAGTTCGGTTCTATGACTGGGGTGGAGCTGGCCTCGCCACACTCTACGGCTATATGAGTTCCACTTCCCGCATGAAAGAAGAGCGGGTCAGAGGCTACTAGAGTGCCTGGGAGGTATGCACCACATTTTTCTGCTTTGCCCTTTCTGTTGACACATTGTGCTTTCTGCTTTGCACTTTCTGTTTCATACTCGTTCATAACTTATGTTTTCTGCTTTGCACCTTTTGTTTTACATCTGTTCATAACTTGTGCTTTCTACTTTACACTTTCTGTATCTGTTCATGCATTGTGCTTTTTGCTTTGCACTTTCTGTATCTGTGTTTGTTCATGCATTTATGCTTTCTGCTTTGCACTTTCTGTAGCTGTTTACTTTGCACTTTCTGTATCTGTTTATGCATTGACACAATTGCCCTCTCCTTGCAGTTGTGGGTCTATGCTTATTTCCCAGCTCTGGCTCTGAAGCCTATAAAGCAAATACCCCCTGTGGTGCTGTACTTATGATGGCATGACGGTCGGTGCCATGATGACACAACCTTTGCCTTCTTCCACCGACACTTCGACACGGTGGCTACTGACGAGGTAACCCAAAACTCAGAGTCATTTTTGTTTTACTATTACTCTGATTCATACTTCGGCAATTGACGGCAACTAACAATCTGTACATTCTCTGTTTGCAGGTTACATGGTAGCCTTGGGTGATGATACCGGCTAGTGTGAGAGACAAGTACGCCGGGGCTTGGGCCATGTCCCGATTTCGGATTTTGCTAGAGGGCCTGGTTTCTAAGTGAGCTATTTATACGCCAAACCGTAGGCTCGCCCGATCCAGTTGTTTCCATGCTACCTCCAACATCCATGAGGATAGCAGATAGCCTTCCAATTGAGGGATTATCCAATTCATGGTGGGCCCAGATGCTGACTTCTTCAGAGCGAAGGGCAACTACGCGACGTTCATCTAGACACATCTCATACCTCCTTTGACGAGTATTTGTGTGGGTGAGGCAGCAAGTACTCCCGTAGCGGGTGAAGCTGCTCAGGAGGCCAGGGCCGATACTCTTGTAAGCAGATTATCGGTTGGCCAAAGACTCCCATTGTGCTTACATGTTGGTGGCCGACCGAGACAGCCTACCAGATTCCGATCAAGCTGGTAGAGGCAAGGCACAAGTATGTCAAAGCTCGAGGCGCACCTCAGATATGGACCACACTTTACAATTTCCACCCCATACTTTCCATTTCAGGTATTCATTATTCTAGATATTGATCATCCAAATGCACTTTCAAGCACCCACAGAGTATACAGAGAGCCTCCTCGAGCTAGTTGCTTCTCTGATCGGCATGGTGCAGAGAAGAGAGATGCTGCTTGGTCTCCATGGTATTTAGGTAGTTCCCTCTATTTCAGCTTGCATTTCATTACTAACTCTGTTGTGCACCACACTTACTATCATACTCCCACTGATACATTGGCACTTCCACTTTGGTCTTCCTCAAACTGCACTGATACACTGCATTGGCACACTGTACTCATATTGTATCTGGTTTCTACATAACGCTCATCTTACATACTATGCATGTATCTGATACACACACTATAGCTAATATGTTGACAATTGTTTTTTCAGATTCTGAGGGCACCAGTGGCAGCAGCACTAGCACCAGCACTAGCACTAGCAGCACCTCCTTCAGTAGCAGAGAGGAGAGAGAGAGAGAGAGAGAGAGAGAGAGAGAGAACAACAAGCCCTATCACGTGGCCGAGATGTGCGCCACGGTCAAGGCAGGGATAGGGGTACCTGAGGCCGGAGCATCCCTTCGGAGCCCGTTTTGAGTGATAATGATGCCGAGACCAATGACTCCGATGAGGCAGTGAGTTGACATTTTAAGTCATCTGAGAGTGACGATGATGATGCTGACTCGTGGTCCGGGGAGCAGAGATGATGAGACTGGGTTTGGCTCAGAGGCAGGGAGCAAAGATGATGAGACCAGCTCTGGCTCAGTGTCTGATTCTGACAGCAGTGCTAATGGAGACAGTGTCCATGAGTCCCCTCCGAGGAAGAGGACGAAGAGGGCTTCTCGAGCTTGAGATGATCGGCACCGATTTTTGTATTTTTTGCTTAGCTTCTTCTTGTTTGGTAGCTTAGCACATGTATAGCTTCAGATAGGTTTTACCTTTGCTTTTGAAACTTGCACTCCTTTTTGTAAAAACAATATGATCAGAATAAAACCTCACAGTTTTTATGAAAAAGCATTATTATTTTTGCATTATGAGCACCATACTTGCATGAAAATGAAAACAAAATTTGAATTTGAAAATGAACACTTGTATTGGCATGATGTTCTTAACCGGGTAATAAGCCGACCAACAACCAAAATACAAAATACAACTCGACAAGTAAAGCAAAAACAATTCAAACATAGCTATGCACCTGCTAAAACCAAAAGACTCAAAACAAGACCTCAAAACACAAAGATCAAGACAAAACTAGGCTGCCACAACTGCCCAACCCACAAGTGGACGATCGGCCACCACTGGTGGATGGCAAGCCAGAAGAAGTGGACGGTTGGCCACTAATGTGAGAACCACCAGAATACTGACAGCTGGCCTCCACTCACAGCCCTATCTTCTACAAAAGGTCGTCCTTCGTGATTTGTTCTCTAGAACCTCATTTTAGCTGTTATTTCTTTCACAAATGGACATATTCTTTGCCGATAAGCTCACCAATTGGATAGCCACTTTAGACGGCACGAAAAAAGATGAATCCCTGAGGCTTTGGCATAAACGTGCTTTTTCCGTTGAGTCGTACTCCACTTTGTTTTCTATTCCTTTATGCCGCGGCCCGATGTTGGGACCCAATTGCACATGTATTTCACTTTGGAGCATAGGAAATATGTTCAACTCTTGAGGAGTTTCAAGCATTGCTGGAATCCCGACACGACGAGGAAATCATGCCTCAGCCCCGATTTGGCCATGCCCTGGCTTTAGGATGGATGCGTGGGCTTACTTTGTATGAAGCTCAATCCTTGGCTCATGACAGCGAGCTAGATATACCCGGTTTGATTCATCGATTTTCTGACATCGCAGATTGAGTTGACCTTCTCTGGCAAGGCGTTCGACAACATGCCCTTTGTTTATGTATGCTTGAACATTTTCTTCTTGCCCCTAGTTGCTGTAGAGCCAGCATTAGCTTAATCGAAGCAGCCCAATATTTGAAAGAGGGTAAGAGTTGCATTGGTTTGGCCCTGGCCAAGACCCGAGTGGGTTTAGATGCTTTTCATTGGCAAGAGACCACTAGGTTTGCAGGGAGTCTACTACTGCTCCAGGTATTGTTTCCCACCCTTTTTTATATATGTTTCTTACATCACTCAACACTCACTCTCTATTTTCCCCTCAAAACCTTTTTCTTTATTTTTCTCTCAACGTACATCTCTCTATTCTTCAATCTCTCTTATTTTTCATTGCTTCCCAGGTATGGCTCATAGATAAGCTGAAAGTGGTGGACCCTTGCCCGAATATTCAGCTCGAGCTTACTTCTTCTGCCAACGACTATTGGACTTTCCAACAGAAGAATGGTGGTGTAACTGGATGTATAGCAGATCTACAGCTGACATAGCTTGTGTTGCCCTTGGCTTAATTTGACCGAGATGAGCTACAACATGTCTCGTTAACCAGATACACAGTTGATTGTCCTTACACATGGCGTATTCTATTTCCTTTTCCGATTTAGATGTCAGTTTGCACATAATCAGACCTACCCAGATGAGGGGGTAGAATACCCGGCGGGTTAACTCAAAGGCCTTATGGCATGGCACAAAACAAGGCCAAATAGGGCATGCAAGGAGGAAGATGACCCTCAGCACCAAAAGGGCCTTAAACAAACATAAAAAACACTTAAATGTGGAGATTTTTTTAGTTGACAACACAGCTCAAATAAGCATGCAAGTAAGGTTAGATAAACAAACTACAACAAAGCTTTAAAGAAGCTAAAGGTCTCACCCTTGAAGAACAAAACAACCAGCAGCTTCTCTGGGCCAAAACCAACTTTTGGAAGCCTAAACAAGTCCTATGGCATCTTAGGTCCAAGGTTAAGAGGCTTGTCTAAGGGGTTGTAGGCAAAATGTGTGAAGAATACTCACTCTAAAGCCACAAAAGAGGAATAGAGAGGGAGATATATGTTTTTGCCTTAAGCAAATTTCAGAACCCCTGGAATGGAGAGAGAGAGCCTCTCTTATAGAAAAACAAAGGGTTCAAGCTTCTTGGAGAAGCTAAGCTTGGATGCAATCCCTCCATATGCGTGTATAGAGGATACAGTCTGTGCCCTCCAGCTGGCACAGCTGGCATCCATTCAGTCTAACAAAGTAGGGGGAAAGGTGCCGACCAGAAAAGGTGGTCGACCAGCTACTTTTAGTGGTCGGCCGACCACCCAAAGTGATCTCCTAGAAAAAAAGTGGTCAGCAGGGACAATTGGTGGCCTACACACTGAAATCAAGCCAATGGTGTGGTGGGAGACCAGTAAATATGGCCCAAAGACCAAGAAAACCAGTTTCCCGACCAGAAAATTGACTGGCGAGAGGAAATGTGGTCTCCAAGGATAAAAGCTAGTCTCCCACCCTTGTACCACTTCTTAAACAAGGAAAGTAAGGTTTGTACCCAAGACAAACTAAAACAGATCCAAGACAAGGGTTCGCGAGGCAAGACGCGCGGCCAGGAGCCCCGAAAACTAGCTGTCGAGCATCAAAAGTGGCGTACAGCCACAAAGTGGTCTCCTAGACCACGGTGTCCCTCTAGACAGAGGAAAAAAGGTGTGTTCCAAAAACCGTGCCAAACAGAGAATGTTAAGCGGTCCCGAGTCGAGGCGCACGGCCGACGGCTCCGAAAATCAGAAACTAGTCTCCAAATGGGAACAGTGGTCTATGACCACGAAAAGTAGCCTACGACCACTGAGAGATGGTCTACAAGACCTCTCCCTCCCTCCGGGAAGAGAAAACAAGACTTGATCCGTGGACCGAGTCAAAGTACAAAGGGTTCCGAGGTCCGGAGGCGAGGCTCTCAGCCAAGAACTCCGAAACCTCGAAACGAGCACAACATGTGCGATCACCGAGTGCTCAATTGATTACGTCTGAGCCTTAAGGTCGGTCAAAAATGGGGTGTCTACAGGTCCCCTTCGCGGTTGGCCTTCCTCACGATCGGTCTTCCCGCTCGACCCCCTTCACGGTCAGCCTTCCCACTCGGCCCCCTTTGCAATCAGCCCTCGCCATGATCGACCACCCCACCCAGCCCTCCTTCGCGGTCGGCCTTCCTCATGACTGGCTTTCCAGCTCGACCCTCTTTCACGGTCGGCGTTCCTCATGATCGGCCTTCCCGCTCGACCCCCTTCGCGGTCGACCCTCCTCACGATCGGTCAGCCTGGTCGACCCTTCCTTGCGATTGGCTTCTTACTTATTCCCTTTGTTAGACTAAAGCTGCACTCAAGAATGGGGGACTACTGATACCGATGGGCACCCATGAGGGCCCAACCCACGGAACATGGGCCTGTCCACACCCCGGTTATCAAAGCCCAATAGCTCTGAGAAATTAATACTAGGCCAGGACTAATAACATTCAAACACTTGCCAAACAGGGAACTAGACACATAAGCAGACAAAGATCTTGCAAAGTTATTGCACCACACAACAGCCATTAATGAGGCTCTCACAGCATTAAATACGACAACCTCTTCACGTCGAAACAGGCAGACTCACTGTGAACAATGCAAGCTAGAGTATAGACTTTCGGTCAACACGACTGGTCGGAATGGGCAAAAAAATGATAGATAAAGGATATAACGAAGTTTCCAAGACACATCAAAGGTTAAGTTCTTCATTATTCTTCTCTTCTCTTTCTCTCTCTCTCTACAAAGTCAATCTCTTCTATTCTAACTTGATTGTTGAAGGGTCCGCTGGAGGACTCTCATTCCCTGTCGGACCTTTTTGCAGGCACCACCAGTGAGCTCCGAGACCAGTAAAGTTGTTAGAAGCGTGGATCTCCCTGACTCGTCCTCCGTTGGATCTACAACATTATCAATAATATAACTTTAATTTTTTAAATTATAAAGATGGATTTATAAAGGTGGAATAGTGGTGAGAAAAGTATGATGAATGTAAATAGGAGTGATAATCCCAATATTAAAGAATGACCAAAACACTCTTTAGCATTTGTCACGGATTAGTGATTGTCCTAACCTTTGTTTGCGCGTAATGTTGCTTTTCCTGGAAATCACTGGGATGTGGTAGGTGGTTTAAGTGATTCCTTTGTCCTGTTTTGGTGCAGGCTTACTTACAAAGTTTTTTTTTTTTTTTTTTACTTTTGAAAAGTTTTTGGTTGCCTTTTCCTTTTAGTTTTTTTTTTTTTTTTGTCTCTCAATGAGGAAGAAGAAACAGAAGAGAATGGTGAAGAAGAAAATGGAAGAGTGTGTGATTAAAAAGAAGGTAAAAGAGAAGAAGACAATGAGGGAGAAGGAGCCGAGGCGCGTACAAATCGAGGCCTACTTTTGTCGGCTAATAACGTAAAAGTGAGGCCGCGTGTCAAACGCGTTTATCGAAGGCAAAAGAGAGGCGCGAGAGAGTTGTATGTGTAAGCATATATGTATATATATGTTTTGAATTGTATAGATGCCATTTGTCCCTATCATTTTCCTCCTCCTCCTCCTCTAGATTCTGACCCATGATTTCCTTTTGATAATGTCACAGGAGGAGAAATTATATGATATTATATATTATAATATTATTTTGTTATGATGTTATATATTATGGTATTATTTGTTTTTGGGTGGGGGTGGAGGTGGGGGAGTACAGGGGATTATTAAAAGGAAAAATGCCTTAGACCCCACCACTCTACTGAGTTTTGATTGGTTGGATTTTTATTTTTTTTATTTTTTTTTTGGGCCTTCCTCTCATTGCCCCCCACGTGGGGGTGGGAGTGGGGGTGGGGTCACCCCCACTGGGGGTATGGAGCATCATTGTTTGAAAAATTCTCTCACATGGTGGGATCCATGGCATTGGCGCACGCATTCCCCTTGAATTTATGGATTTTACTTTATATGATAAGGCCGTGTCAAATTTTTTATACCAAATTTTGTACCTAAAGAAAAATTTGCAAACTGGCTGTTTCAGAACATATAAAAAAACCAAAGTGAAGTAAAATAAGAACACACTAGCATGCATTACTACAATTTATCCAAGTTACAAGCAGAAGAATATGAAGTTGCTACAATCCATCCAAATTAATAGCTTTCTGTTGATCTTTTACCTCAATGATTTAGTGAAACACTTCACATTCTGAGATGCCTCATCACAAAATATACACAAAAGTAAAATGAATCTGAAGTTCCGGACAAGTTTAACTTTGTGATCATCCAATAAACATGTTCGCTGCTGGCCCAACATAATCGACTTGTGTTCAGCTTCAGATTTAAGATTATGTATCATCAAGCTTCGGGAGATTATACATCAAACACCACAAACACTTTAAAGAACCCTCCTGCTACCTCCCTCCCTCTATAATCCTATAAATATAAATAAATAAATAAAAAATAAGTAGAAAAGAAAAAGCACACTATCTTTTTTTATTTTTTTTTACCTTGAAATGAGTAGCAAAGTTTACAAGGGCAGTAGGAAGGGAAAAATTGCTCAGCTTTTGTAAGAACATTTACCAACTCTCCCAGCTACTCCCTGCAGTAAAAATCAATTGTTCCTCCTCATCAGGAAAAAAAAATTCATCAATTAACCTTGTTCCGTTCAAGAAATCAAAAAACAGTATATCAATTACACATAAGCTCAAAGTCACGGAAATATTAATATATAGCATCTATCTTCACACCCAAAAAAAAAAGAAAAAAAAAAAAGGCAAACTAGATATGAGTGATGTGAGTTGCAAAATACCAGGCAAATCACAACATTCCCCTGTAGATAGTCAAAGTAGCCAACACAAGAAACTCACCAGTTTATTGGGGGAGAGAATTCTGAATGGGGAAAGTTTTGGAGAATGAGGTGTAAGAAATTTGCATAATAATTATATCCAATAAATAACAGTAGATTAGTCAATAGATTAATAAAAAATGAAATTCTTTCTCTTCATGGACATTGATGAATTTTTAAATCCTTCTCCACTTTGAAAAACCTAAGGTGCCGTTTGGTAACACTTACGTTTTCAGTTTTTTGTTTATATTTACAAAAATTTTAAAAACTCAAATAAAAACTTATTTGGTAAATTTTTGATTTATAAATCAATGGTCTTAGTTTATAAATTTGGCCAAAAAATGAAAACACAAAAATGAGTTTACGCTTTGAGTTTTCAATTTTTTTTTTTTTACCACCCAACACTAGCCACCACCCGCCACCATTTTCCACCACCGTCTTCCGCACCACCACCCACTCGTTACCACCCGCCATCGTCACCCACCCACCTATCACCACCACCACCCACCGCCACCACCATCACCATCACCATCACCATCACCTACCATCACCTACCATCCACCCATCCCCCACCTGCCACCACCACCCAGCACCCATTACCACCACCCACTTGCTACCACCTACCACCCGCTACCCGCCACCCACCTGCCACCACCACCACCCACTCGCTACCACCCACCACTGTCACCCACCCGCCACCACCACCACCTGTCACCACCCCCCCCCCGCCACCACCCGTCATCTGCCACCCACCTGCCACCAGCACCCGCCACCACCACCACCGCCACCACCCACTCGCTACCACCCACCACCCGCCACCGTCACCCACCCACCTACCGCCACCACCACCCGCTACCCACCACCCACCATCACCACTTTCCACCACCGTCTTCTGCCACCATCCCCCACCACCTGCCACCATTTTCCACCACCGCCTTCTACCACCACCACCCGCCATCATTTTCCACCACCGTCTTCTGCCGCTACCACTCGTCTCCACCCACCACCCGCCACCACTTGCCATTTCTTACTCTTTTTTATATTTTTAAATTTTTTTAAACGTTGTGTCTAAACCAAACGCGTTTGTAGTTTATGTTTTTCTAAAAATAAACAAAAACCAATTTAGAAAAATTTTGTAAATATAAACTGAAAACGTAAACGTTACCAAACAGGCCCTAAGTGATTCGTGACTAGATCAAGATTTGATTTTCAATTCCCAATCAATTAAAACTCACAATCTAAATCAGCAAGCACGTACCAAAGTGATTTAGATTGTTGTTTTCGAAAAACAATAAATCGACACAAATGATTTTTACGTGAAAAATCACAATTGAAGCACCTTCAATTGTGATAAAAAAATCACGGGCGAAACACCACTAATCAATCCACTACTGAAGAAAGAAAGATTACAATGATAACAAACAAATTACCCAAACGCTTCCAATTTGTCTTTAAATCTTCTGTATATCTTTCACTGCAACCTTCATCTCGGAATTGATTAAATTGAAGTTGAATCCACAACTTCTATTGTCGAATCAACGACCACGCGCAGTATCAAACTCCTTCGACACTCCGTGCTTGAATCTCTGGATTCCATCGTAGAAGAACACTCTTAAATATGAATAATCAACCTCCTTGATGTGTGCTTATCAAAACATGAGTTTAATACTCAATCAAAACATTAAGGAAAATTAACAAAAAAAAACCCCAAAAGAAAACCCCAAAAACCTTAAAGCAGATCTCCAAAACGTAACCCTAGATTTGGACTTGAACAAGTACTTATAGAAAACGGGGCAGCGAAGCTCGCTCGAGCGAAGACTCTCTCGCTCGAGCGAGGAACCAAATACGCGTGTTTTCCTTAAATGGCTTCGCTCGAGCCACGCTACCTATGCTCGAGCATACAATCTACCTTCTCAGGTTTTTGGTAAACAGAAGCAGCTTCGCTCGAGCAAGAACTCCTTCGCTCGAGCGAGCAAGATAAAACAACTAGAAATATTACAACTCGATTAAAACAAGTTTGTTCGTAGGATTGACAAAACTAAAGGACCTAACAATCTCCCCCTTTGTCAATTCCTAGACAAAACTTTCTAACACAGTTTCCTAGAAAGTACAAGCACAAACAGAAACAACCTACCAACACAAAACAACTAACTCAACTAACAAAACAACCTTGACCAAATATCTGCAAAAATATAAAGCCAACACCAGGGTAAAAAAAAATGAGAAAGTAGTTGTTCTTGTTTAGAATCAAAAACCATATTAAGACATAACACATCAAAAACTATATCAACATACTAACAAAAATAGTATGTCCAGTAATATGTCCAGTCTGCCTGCAAAAGCCATAATGAGTATGCAAATTCAAAAACGATATATCCCATATATATCCCATATATACCCCCAAAAAACAAACTAATACTCCATTTTTTTGTCCGGGAGAGACAAAAAAAAACAGTATATACAGGCCAAAGTCCAAAAAACATAGTCCAAACATTGTCCAAAAGCAAACAAAACTACGAGTCTGGTGGAGTGGCAGCTGCATCTGGAGCAAAGAAAGAATCTGAGCAAGCATCGTGCTCTGCTGATCAAGACAGCCATCAAGTGTGATGAGCCAAGCATCCAACTGATCAAGGCGATGAGTGATCGATTGGTCGAACTGCTGCAGCTGGCCACGAAACAAACGAGGACGCATCTCAGGCATCTCAGGTGCATCAGTAGTGGTTGCATCAAACTCTGCCTCCTCGGCAAGTGGATCATCACCTATAACAGACACCCCAACTCCCGATACACCCCCCTAACATGTGTTTAACTCTGTGAGACTGTCAACTTGGTGATGGGTTTAACAGGAGAGGCAAACTCGTCATCATCATAAGTGGGAACACCAAGAGATGTAAGAAAGCGAGTGAGAAAACAACCATAAGGAAGACCCAAGGATTTGGGACCCTCAAAAATCATAATCATTTCGGAGACTATCATCTCTGGCAGGTCAATGGGAAGGCGGTGGTCAATATAATATAACACATACCCCTGATCTTGGGTAATTTGAGATGAATGAGTAGTCACATGAATGTTAGCACAAACAATGATATTAAGAAGTCGAAAACGAGGAAGGAGCGCCCCGACAATCCAAGTCCGGGGAGTGCCACAAAGTTCAGTGGCCACTCGATCAAAGTCAACACCACTTCGAGTAATGAAAGGATAATGACAATCTCGGACTTCTGGAAGACCAAGAAACTGCCTAAAAGTTTCATCATTTATGACCAACGCTTAGTGCCTAACCCAAGTGCGAAAAGAGGGAGCTACTTCCTTGCTTATTGAGTGCATATTACAATAAAATTCGCGAACTAAACTGAGATTTTGAGGTCCGGAAAAAAACAACACTTGATCACCCCCAACAGAATCAAACAAGGAACGAATGGGAATCGACTCAAAAGCACTAGGATGAACATTCCGTTCTAGGTGAACTTTCCAAGAGGTGTAGAACTCTCGAAATAGATTAGATTTTTCCTTAGATTCAAATTTTTCAGTATTGTAGTTTGGGCAGGACACAGTGGATTTACGACGTTTCGGAGGCTCAGCCATGACTGACCAAAAAAAAATAGAAAAGATACCCACAAGACCACAACCCACCAAGACAAAACCAAATAACACCCAAGGCCCATTAGAAACCCAAAAACAAACATAAGTTCACAACAAACATTATTAGTCCAACAGGGTAAAAAAAAACAAAAGCACAAAAACCATAGCATTATATTAAAAACTTGAAGAGCAGAGCTAGGTTAAGTTCCAAAATACACAAATGCATCAATAAGAATGATAGTAATAGCAAAGCTAAGGACATGAGATCACTGAGATCATCACAAATAAGCAAGTAAATCTCATGGAAAAACACGGGTAAGAAGGCATTAAAGCCCTAAGAACAAAATCCTCACAATGAACCCTAGTAAAACCCTAGCAAAGATGTACCAAATTTCAAACCAACAAGCAATCGAGAGACAGTAAACCATAATGTAAGAACCAAAACTAACAACGAAGAACCCTAGACACCATAGACGAAGCAGAGCTGACACAAGGATAGACTGAAGACGAGAAAAAAAAAATAGAGAAAAGGAAAAAAAAACTTACCAAGCAATGACAATACAAGATAAATGAAGGAGAAACGCCCCCAAAAATCGAGTGAAGATCAAAGGATGAATAGCAATGAGAGTGTAATCGCCCTAGTAGTGAGAGAGAAAGAGCAATCAAAGCAAAAAGGGCAAAACTGGAGTCTGAAAGGATGAAGGGTGCTATTAAACCAGAAGAGGTCGCTCGAGCGAGACATTAGTCGCTCGAGCAAAGACACTTACGCGCACGGGATCGCTCGAGCCAAGATCTTGTTGCTTGAGCCCAAAAAACACGCTCTCAGAATCATTCCATCTGCAAAAGCATGCTCAAGTGTACACTCCCTTGCTCGAGCGAAGAAGAAAAAAACAAAATACAAAAAAAAAAACTTTCTAAGCAAAATCAAAACACTCACACTATGAAGTGGTACCTGAAACAAAAAGTAAGTGAGCACAATAGCATGAAGGTGATACGAAGATGAAATAATCTACAAACCATGTAGCCCGCAAACTTGCAATTATACCAATATGAAGCATATAATCATTGGCAAATCAGATAAAATTTAATCAATGATAGAATCAATCCATCTACAAAAGCACGCTCGAGTGTACACTCCCTCGCTCGAGCGAAGAAGAAAAAAACAAAATACAAAAAAAAAAAAAAATTCTGAGCAAAATCAAAACACTCACACTATGAAGTGGTACTTGAAACAAAAAGTAAGTGAGCACAATAGCATGAAGGTGATACAAAGATGAAATAATCTACAAACCATAAAACCTGCAAACTTGCAATTATACCAATATGAAGCATACAATCATGAGCAAATCAAATAAAATTTAATCAATGATCATAAGCTACATGAGAATGCACAACTCAAAAACAAACATGAGAACTCACAAAATGAATGTGTGTGTGTGCAATCCTTGAGAGGCCACAGAGCTAGAGTTAATCCTCGTAGTGATCGGATGGCTGGACCTCCGGCAAGAGTAACTAAACATCACAGAGAAAAGTCAAACCACTAGGAATCACGGGATATTTGTTGAGTAAACGCGGAAGCTCCCCCTCAAGCAATGAGTCTTTTTTTTATTATTATTATTATTATTTTCGAATTTTCTTTCTTGTGGGCACTCACTGGTGGTATGCACGCTCAAGAGTATGGAGACCAAACCAAAGAAGAATGAAATCAAAAAGGATGGCCTGGTTGGTGCCTCTAAGGTAGCCTTTTCATAATCCCCGAACTTCAATGAACTGAGGGAGAAACCGTAGAAGTGAAAAACGATGGTAGATGGTTAAGAGACTCAACATCACCCATGATATGCTAGTATAGGTCAATTCCTCTGAAAAAGTACAAGAAACACAGTTAGTGGTCCATAGAGAACTTTGATCACTTGTGCGGAAACCCCTACAACAGTTTATCTTAAGGATGTGTACAGAATGAGTTCATGAAGTCAATGAGCAGGGCATTCAAAATGAGCTATGAACAAAGAAGAATGAGATCTTGTAAGCAACATGAGCAATGTTCATATAAATTTAGATGCAAAGATGACATGAATCAATAACAATGAGAATATAGCATCCAAGCACACAAAAAGCCAAACACTCACACACACTCAAGGAACAGGTAACACCCTAGTAACTGAGCACTACACCCAAGGTCTTTCTAAGGAACTCAAACTGAAGAAGATCAAGGGCTTTTGTAAAAATATCAGCTTTTTTATGCTCAGTGGGTACATGTTCAGGAACTACAATGTAACGCCCTCAAAAAAATACATAAAACCCATCACTTTAAACATGCATTGATATAAAAGAAACCAACCATTTCTATTCATCAGAGTAGATCTTACAGCAGTATTACATGTTAACAACAAAAGCAAATGCCTTATGGGCTTACAGTTTTCCAAGTCAACACCTGGTTACACAAAAGAAAAGTACTAACTCTATACAAAATAAGCCCTTGGCTTGATATACATGTAATACAAACAAAATAAACAAAAAAAAAGTCTTCAACTCTTATCATCATCCAAGCTATGTCCTTGGAGGTGGCATACTACCTGTACCTGAAAATAATGTCCCATATAGGGTGAGCCAACACCCAGTAGAAATATGCTAAACACAGTACGAGCAATGATTAAGACATTAGCAGATGATAAATTTTCAATTTCCATAAACCAATTCATAACCACTGTGTTCATGTTTCATTTCATTTTTCATTTCTTATCAATTTCACAATTTGCATCAATGGCTCAGAACTTGGCCAACCACTTGTATGAGACAATGACTCATATTAAACGTTTCCCATTTTACAATAGATAAACATACTAGTTGTATCAATATCTCAACAGATAAGCATACAAGCTGTATCCACATTTCAACAGATATGCATATTAGCTATATCAACACTTCCAAAGATAAGCATATGAGCTGTATCAACACGTTAACTGACAAGCATATGAGCTGTATCAGTGGAGTCCATCCCCTATCTCTTCCCAAATAACATCCGATTTAGAGGTCCATCTCCTATCTTCCCCTAAACCGTGGAGTATATCCCCTATCTCCTCCCACACACACACAACGTATATACACATAGGTCATATACACAATCAATCAATACATAACGTTAATGTATTCTATCAACCGTCATACTCTATGACATATCCAATTGATTAGTTTTAGTTTCCCTAATCATCATGCATTGTCTACAACAATCAAAACTACCCTCCACCGGTAGCCCAAGCAATTATTTCTAAACAGATAATAAAAGCTCCAACAGATAAAATATAAATGTTTTCAAGAGTAAGCGATTAATAAATCCAACTCCACTATTCTACTATATAATGAGCCAATTTCATTACTTCCAACTCAATTCCATATAACCACAATTTTTCCAAATTAATCATGCCAATTAATTTATACAACCAATTAGGATTTTCTGCCCCATTTCCCAATATTGACCCAATGGTCTATATATCAACAACCAACAACAATATCATTATTTTGAAACCCACAATACACATTTTAGAATTAAAATAACAAAATCCTCTTTTAACATTTTGAAACCCTGAGTCCCAAAATTTCCCAACTTCAACACTTTATCAAAACAACCAAAAATCTATGCCAAAGACCATAAGAGTGGGTAGGAATCCCTACCTCAAATTCGGAGCCCAAGAGAAGAAGATGACGAAAATGAAGTTGCTCCAAATCACAAGTTTCTCAGATCAAAATGTAGCCCTCGACGATCAACCCAACTTTTACAAAGGCCAAAGGGGAGGGAAGCACTCTAACGAGATCAAACCCTAGAGAGAAGGGAGTTTCTAGAGAGAGAAGCTCTCAGATGGCGGTTTGGAAAAGTAAGAGAGAGAGAGGAAGTGTAGAAAATGATTCAAAAAATGCCCAGCTGCCCTCTATTATACGACATTCCTACGACATTCCCGCTCGAGCGGAGAACACAACGCTCGAGCGTCAAGAACAAAAACTAGGTCCGCTTGAGCGCAAGAAAGCCTGCTCGAGCGCCAAGACACAAGAATAAAGTACATCCGCTCGAGCGCGAAAACCAGTCCGCTCGAGCGTAGATTTTCATCTCCCAAAACTTACACCAAAAATGTACTACCCGCTCGAGCCCCAGAGTACCCGCTCGAGCACAACCGCTCGAGCGTAAAGAAACCCGCTTGAGCGTGAAAAACATGCTTGCAGACGTTTTGCAGAGCACCAAAATATTGGGAGCATGCAACCTCTGCTCGAGCGGAAGAATACCCGCTCGAGCGGACCTCTTAAAAACTGGGCAACAAGGAATTGAAACCAAAGCCTAACCAACCTGTAACAACTCTGCCCAATACATCCTAAAACTCAATCAAGCGGAATTAAAGGATGACAACAAGGTATACAACCACCAACATCACGGAACCAAAGTCCGGAACACAACAGATACAGAAAGGGAAAACTGGGATCGCCACTAACTCTCGAATGAAATGGTGACGAATGTCAATGTGTTTTGTGCGAGAGTGTTGGACGAGATTTTTTGAGATGTTTATGGCACCTGTGTTATCATAGAAAATAGTCTGGTCTATTCCATAATCATGAAGTATTTACTTCATCCACATCATTTGTGCACAACAACTCCCTGCAGCAATGTACTCGGCCTCAACAGTTGAAAGGGAGATAGCATTTTGCTTTTTGCTATGCCAGGCAACCAAATTATTCCCAAGGTAAAAGCACCCCACAGATGTACTCTTCCTATCATCAACATACCCTGCCAGTAGGCATCAGAAAAATCAGTAATTTCAGCTGTAGTATCGGTAGAAAACCAAACCCCATACCCCAGTGTCCCATTAACATATTTAATGATGCGTTTGACCGCAAGAAGATGAGACTCTTTAGGACTGGCTTGGTAACGGACACAAACACCTATACTAAATACAATGTCAGGACGACTGGCTATGAGGTAAAGAAGACTCCCTATCATACTCCTATAAAGGGTAGGATCAACATTAGTACCAGAGGAATCTTTGGAAAGGTGAAGACTGGTGCTCATGGAAGTGCGTGCATGTTTGGCTAACTCGAGACCAAACTTCGACACAAGATTTTTGGCATACTTAGTCTGAGAAACAAATATACCCGAAGGAGACTGTTTAATTTGAAGACCCAAGAAATAAGACAACTCTCCCATCATGCTCATCTCAAACTCATGTGTCATGCAATTCGAAAAATATTTCACAAGATGATCCGCAGTGGATCCAAACACAATATCATCAACATAAATTTGAGCAACAAGAATATGAGACTTAGTATGTTTCACAAAGTTCTTAAACCCTTTTAATAGTGCTCTTAAAGTTGGATCTAATACATGCAATATAATGCTATTGAACTCCTAAGATTGATAAGAGCACTCTTAACTTGTCAAATTTTAAATTAGACGTGAATTGTGATATGAAACACACCAAATCAACTATTATCAATTATTTGGAATACAAAAATTATATCAACCATCATCCAGACCAAAACGAAGGCAGATGATTGATCATGAAAACACTAAGAAAAAGAAAAAGATACAGTACTAATTGTGATACTGATCCAATTAAGTGAGAGCACTTTTTCTTTTCATTTTCTTTTTGTAGAAACTTTACTTACCTTTGACCCTATTTGAGTTCTCAATTACAACTTGAGGGATGTGTGATATTTTCCAATAATCCCTGCCTTGTACTTCTCAATCTAACTTCGTAATCAATTTCTTAGACATATCAAAAAGTCTAAACATTTGAAGGTTGGTTAGATGTTCGATACCAGAGGGGACCTCCATTACCAATTCACTATTTGTGATGACTAGAGTTTGAAGGTGGGGCATTGCTCCCTCCTCCACTCTCACCCATCTCAATTCTTTTAATTTATAAAGGCTTAACAAATTAAGCCTTTGAAACCCTGTAGCCTTGAAACACAATCCCTTTCCTTTGTATGCCCGATCAAGTACAAACTTAGCTAAATTGGGTAATTCTTGTAGGAATTACAATGTCACACCCCAACTCCGGGCATGACCGCCCGTGGCCCACAGGGACTAAGCCCAAGGCACACGTAAGCCTTAAACATGAACCCAAAATCACAAAGAATAAATGTGACGATACCCCAAAAATAAATAAATCAAAACCCAATCCACTGACTTGTCACAAAACTAAATGGTAAAACCAACCACAACCAACTTTCAAAAATATATACTAAATGGGACACAAACTGCCCAAAAAATAAAATAATTCCAAATCAAACCCAACCACAATGTATGCACAAAACTCGACGTAACAAGCTAAAACAAAATAAATTAATGTCCTAGAGGACCATGCAATCGAGTCCCCACTACGCCACAAGTCCACTCTAAGTCCTTCTAACACCTGGAAATGATAAACAACTACGTCAGCTGATAGCTCAGTGAGTAGCAACATGGATAGCATATACAGTTTTGAAAATAGGGATCAATTCCAAAAGAAGATACATATCACAGAAACTAGATTGGCATACGGTTTGGTAAAAAGAATCTGTTTCAAAAAGAAGGTTCCACAGTTCAACAATTGAAATACTCATGTCTCTCAAGAACATGATAAATGACATTTTCCACTTAAAACAGATTACAACTTAAATACTAATAATTTTCTGGGCACCAAGAAATAACAAGTAACATGTCACACAATTCTCAAGGCTATAAGCCCCGTTGGATCCAATATCGAACTATGAGTCATCCTCAGGGTGGCAATCCAGGCCTTTTCTTGAAGACGATCCGATTGAAGGTCACCTAGCCTAACCTAAGTCTTTTCCTTACAATCGTTGAGCACGAGAGTCATCACGGCCCAACCCGGATCTATTCTCTAGTGGCCAGAGTCACCACACACAGTGGAATAATTTCTCTGGACTAAAATATACAAATGGTCCCAATAATCAATACACATCAGTTGCGCAAAACATGGTAGTTCACCATTATAAACATGAGACCAAAACAATTAGTTTACAGTATGCCAAGTTCACACATGTCTCAGAAATAATTCGATTCCATTGATAATATAATAATTTATCAAAACAATTTAGTCCTGAAACAATAATTTAATTTTCCAACAGTTCAGGGTAGGGGAAGATATATAAAAATGTGTAGCATGCAACTTCTCACCTAGAAATGGAATAATGTAATCCTCAAATAGAGTATAAAAGTCCAACTAGTGCCCAGAACCAAGTATGAAAACTACATGTCACTACTAATTTAAAAATACTAAAGAATAGGAACTAAGTAACCTCAAAGTAAAGCGCACTAACATGACTCAACCCAACTCACCGTTACTCTTAAATATTTCCTAAGTTCATGTTCTTCAAGGTCTAAAATTACCCAAGATATGGGTTCCGTTCGAAACTTAACTAAAAGTAACTTTAAGATAAAACAGAGTTTTAGACAAGCTTTCCCAATCTATTCGCTAACTTTGAAAATTACAAAACCCACTCCATGCTGTTCGAAAATTTGAAAAATCCTCCAGATATCAACTAATATATCCTAAGTTTCAAACCCAATTGGTTTTACTTGATTTGCTTATCCAAATAATTATTTACAATTAATTATGCCCAAACAGATTATTTTCTACAGCACTTTAAAGAAATTGATGGTTCTCTTAGTATACATGAGCAATCAACTCAAGGCCAAAAATGTAAGAAACTAGACTCGTAACCGGTTCTAATAACACTGATTTGATAATTTTTGGATTTACACCCAAAGAGAATGTAACAACCCACATTTATGTCTTAGTCATGTTCAGGAGCATTTGTATGATTATGACTCGTTAAGCTTGCATTTGTATGTTTGTAACTTGTTTTGCCTAAGTAAGGTCCATGCCTTGTTTTGTGCTTATGTGATTTGCCTAGTGTTATGTACATGTTTTGTTCCTTCCGTAGTGTCTCGAGCCTAAGTTATGTTAAGCCTAGATCATTCCAAGCTGAGGTCATCTTCAGTCTAGAATTATCTTGGAACTACTTTGTTTGACCTCCACCTTCGCCCTGACATATTGGCCGAGATGTCATTATCTAGGCTGAGATGTTACCTTTGCACCTAGACCGAGGTGTGGCACATCTAGGCCAAGGTGTGGCACAGCTTAGTCAAGTGTTGTCCTTCCTAGCCGAGGTCATTGTCACCTTAGTTGTCGAAGCTTTGTCCTTAGCCGATGTCATCACTTGCCGGAGTGCCTTGCCGGGTAGCTTGTTAGATACACTTTGTCATAGTCTTGTCTTGTCATCTATCACCTTTTTCAGGAGAACCAACCAGTCGTTGCCACGTGTCCGAGCTGAGTGTTAAGTCAGCCGGCAGAGGGAGAAACCTATCATTTCTATACTTGTTTTTGAAGAGGAGAGAGAGAGGAGTTCTTGATGGAGAGTAGATTTCCAAGCTTGATCCCTAGAGATCGAACCGTTTGATCCGTGTTCTAAGGTTAGATTCGTGATCTGCTCATGTTATTCTTTATGTTCATGTTATTGCATTGCATGATTGAATACGATTTGTAAGTCATGCATTGCTTTGAAGTTCAGTTTTAGAAAGAGAAAAATAGTATTCATGTGTTCTTCAAGAAAAGTCATGTTTTGATCCGAAAGCTCATGCCAAGATACATGTTTTTGTGTTTGTTTTCATATGATTTTCAAGTATGGGTACCCAGGTCCATGTTTTCAAACTCATAGCATGAAATGCCAGATTTTGTAATAAAGAAGTTATGATTTTAGCATTCATGTTCTTCATGATCTTCATGTTCATGTTCTTCCTGTTCTTCTCAGGTGGAAACCCAGATCTCCAGACCTCACTTCCCTAAGTGTAGTCGCCGAGATCACTCTTACCTAGAGCTCACACTTGGGACAAGCATCGTATCTCACCTTGGCCTACCTTACATGACCACTAACACCTTTAGTTTGTCTTGTGCGCACGTCGGCGTGCAAGGCCAGGAGGTGTGGGACCTCGGCAAAGACGTGGTTGGTACCCAGCATGTCTTCTTGACATGTAAAACAGTGTTTTGACTTCCAGCATGTTTTCCCGAGATCATTTGCATGCATGTAAGACTTGTTTTGTGAAGTGCATTCAGTAGACTTTGCCATGTGTTTGTAGGACTTGGACCTTTGCCCTGATCTCGACATCCGAAGAGCTATGTGAGTGGTATTTTTAATAAAGCTATGTTATAAGGTTTGGATAAAGCTTTGCCTTGTTTTGATAAAAGTATTTGTTAAGCATGAATGATATCCCTATTTTATGTATCAAGTATAAGCTTTGTTTTGGATGACATTCTTAGAACCGTCCTTTCGTGTTAGGGGACGTTAAGCCTAAGTAACACCGTCCTTTCGTGTTAGGGGACGTTAAGCCTATGTAGCGTAGTCCTTCCGTGCTAGGGGACTTTAAGCCTATGTAGCATAGTCCTTCCGTGCTAGGGGACTTTAAGCCTATGTAACACCGTCCTTTCGTGCTAGGGGACATTAAGCCTAAGTAGCACCCTTGTTAAGATATCGGCCGCCGACGGACTATGAACGGGTGTGCTCGATGCCGAGGTTATGCTTTTGTTTTGTCCGGAATGTCATCACCCCATGTTTTAAGTTGACGTATGTTAAGTAAGTAAGCAAGTTTTGAAAGACCAAGGTTCGATTGATGTTTTATTTCAAGCCAAGCTAAGCTATGTTATGTATGGTTTTGATAAAGATATACTATGTACTGTTTTGAAAAGATCTCGGGTATCATTCATTTAAAACCATTATTACTTGTACCATTCACTGAGTATCCAAGCTCACCCTCCCTATGTATGTATGTAGGTAACAAGCAAGAAGTCGGCTACGCCGAGATGTATGTTTTGTATGTATGTTATGTCGGCAGTGAGGATGTCGGCAATCTGGAAGATTATGTATCTTGACTTGTAGTTTATGTATTTTGTATATGTCGGCTTGAGAGGCCTTTGAACAAGATGTAATATGTATTTTGCTTACGTTATATTCAAGATGTAAGACCATGTTAAAGATGTATGACATTTCATTTGATCTATGCACTGCTCTTATGGACCACTTGTATTGTAAATTATTGCTTCCGCACTTGTTAGCCCCATATGTAATACTCTGATTGTGTGTGAATTTTGAAAGTTGGCCTTCGGTAATCCCGGATTACTGGCCATCACGGCACCATCCTACTAGTGGCGGTTTGGGGTCGTGACAGAGAACAACCCTTCCGAAATTACTGTTTTAAAATAGTTTTCTAGACAGATTTGAGCGCAGCATTTAATATAGACTTTGACTCCCAAAAATTATGAGAAAATTCAGATATGCAATTCAATATGTAATTAATCTACTGTAAAAATTTCAGTTCAAAATTCATTCGTTTGATATGGTTTCTTGATTTTTAAAATTTGTGATTCCGTGCAGAATTTTTGAACTAAGAATTTCTCCCATTCTTTATACATAAATTTAACTCCTTAGATTTCTTAACAGTATATATATATATATATACACAAATTACATACACCTACAACATCCCCATCAATGAATTAAGTCAAAAAATAGAATAAGGATAAAGAACAAATATAAAATAAAGAAGAAATTAGAACCCTACCACACCCAAAAGTTGTTTGATTGCAACTTCTTCTTCTTTTTTTTCCTTCTCTAAAACTCTCCCGTGGCTGCTCTGTTGTTGCCCTATGTGGTGAACAAATAATAGAGTAGGGTTTGTGTTTATTTTATTTTATACTAATGGTGGGCAGACATAGGTCAAATAAATAGATAAATGTACAAAACTTATATATAAGTTATGTGGAACTCAAATGGTAAGAGTTTTATTTATTAACCTTGTGGTCTAGAGTTCAAGCCACACCCTCCTCTCTCTATATATATATTTATAATAAATCTTACCTCTAAATTAATGACTTTCACCATAAATTTATTTTAGGTTTAAAATTAATTAAAAGATCATTCAATAATAATTAATTTGCACTTTAGGATTCACCATCAAAATATTTGAGATTGTGAAATTATTATTATTTAATTATTTACTTGATTTATATATTCGGGTTCTCACAGATCATCCCTTAACTTGCTCCACCTTAAATGTAAAGTGCCAAGGCCTTGAAAGTAGGCTCCTATTCAATAGCTCATTGAGGTGGTTATTTGCAACTTCTTCTGTTGTCATCCTCTCAGTAACATTCACAAATCCTTTTGCTTTCCAAAGTCCTATTACTTTACTGCACATTATCTGTTGAACCTCAGGGAAGATGCTCGAGTACAAGAAACAAGTCTTCAGATAATCAGGCAGATAGTTGTAACTAAGAGAGAGTGCTTTTTTATACTCTCTAGTCTATGATTGCCCTCTAATTTAGCACCAAGGTTGTGATAAATCATTTCCCATTCGTCTATTCTGCTCTGGTCCTTTATAGCCAAAACACCACTTATCGCTACAATTGCAAGTGGCAATCCATTAAATTTTTTTTAAGAATTTATGGGAAATTTCCTTCAAGTGTGGAGGGCATAAGTTCCCTAAAAAAGTCTTGTTGCAAAAAAGCATCCAAGACTCCTCTGCGGACAAGGGCATCAAGGTGTGGCCATTACCATCAGTTTTATTGCAATAGGTACTAGAAGCTATATCAGATAAACGAGTTGTAAATTGTCATCAGGCAGCATGGATTTGACAGCATCCCAAATATCAACTTTCCAAACATCATCAAAAACAACCACGTACCTCCTTTGTTGCAGAAAATCTTTAACCATACCTTTCAACCTGTTAATGCTTATAGTTTCAACTTCAGAAAGGGCTGGTTGTAGGATTTCAGTGAAGAGTTGTTGAACCATGTCCTTCATGAGATCCTCAATGTTGATTAACTCGAAAACAGTGAGCCAAGCATGGCTGTTAAAATGCTTTTTCACCATTTTATCATCGTAGAATTTTTTAACCAGGGTTGGTTTGCCTAATCTTTCCATTCCCACCACAGAAACTGCTTTCAGCCTATTACCTCCCTCGATTAGCAACCCAATCAGTCATCTTTTGGCCTTTTCGATCCCCACCAGCTTTGTTTCTTCAAGTAGAAACGTATCATCATGACAATCATACCATGGATTATTAACAATAGTGGACCTTGAGCCTTCTGGTATACCATACCTAACTTGGTATCTCTAACGTCCTTGGGAAATATTGACGACCTTGGACTTGATCCTTTGTACCTCAGAAGCAATTTGGTGGCGAGCTTTTAAAGTCTTGACGAAGTAGGGAATCTTACAAAGAAAGCCACGGAATCCATTGCCACGATGATGTGCAATGTGAAGCATGAATTTCTCTTTAACATCTTCAGTGCCATAAGCAGCATCACGAACTTGTTTGACCCAAACTTTGAGTTCTTTGTCATTTTCTTCCTTAGCTTCAGCAACAGTGAGGAAAGTCGACATGTGCTCGAATTCATCTTTGATGTATTCAATCTCTCCCCTAACTTCACTCAACAAATTCATCTCTTGTTGGAGGAAGGGTGCAACAAAGTTGGCTAGTAGATGGAGCACCGCAGATTCAGCCATTTTCTTGTTTTGAGTGTTTGTTTACAGTAGTAGGCTTTGTGTTTGAAGGGATAATTAAGAGGAAATGGTGAGCTGAACTGAGTTTTAAAACTGGGAATTTGTAATGCTCCAAGTCAACTAAGGTTTCTGTGATCTGTGGCAATGCAAGAGTATATGCTTACTATAAAATCTGTTTTCTTTTGAAACAATTATTAGGCAAATTGCTTATGTTTATTTCTTTCATGGAAACTATAGGACTCTTTCCAGGAAGTAACCAGCCACCATTCTGTGATGATTTTGATATTGAATTATTTATAGTCCTAAGTCTTTGTTTGCATGTTACAAATATATATATATATATATATTTTTGTGGTAATCAATGTAGGATGCCCTATAAGTATTTGTTTCAAGTGTGTATGCTCCAGATAGTGATATTTGTTGTTTAAGACTCTGCTTGTTAATTTCAATATATTAATTGTTTCATTATTAGTTATTTCTGGATCTTTTTGTTGCGTTCACTTAAGGCCCTACTCTCATTGTCAATAAGGGATAAAAATTAGGCATTTTTACCAGCCGGTCCCAATAATTAAATCTATAACCCTAGGTCCCAAGTTTCTATCTTATGCACCAGTAAGTCCTGTTATATTGTTTTTATCCTAATTTTCCCCCTATTGTTATACTTCGCGCGTTTGGTTTGAATTTTGTGGTTCTATTTGATTTTTGTAAGCTTTTGGGAGTAGGAACTTGAATATAGAACTGATTCATGAGTGAATGGAACTGATTTACATGGAGATTATCGGTGAGTGAAATCTGTTTATGATTTGGAGTTGAGTTACAATCGATTCGGAGTTTATTGCAGGTGATGATCATGGAGTTTTGTTGCGACTGTAATTTATTTTTGTGATCAGGTTCATGATTTTGTTAGGCTTTTGGTTCGTTTAATTGATATACATATATATATCTGCATATATGCAATTCTATGATTCTACGATTCTTTGATTTTGTTGATTTATCGATATTGGAAACTTTTTGGTTATGTACGTAGAGTTATATACTTTTTGTTTGAGTTTGTGATTTTGATTTGATTTTTGATATTATTGTTATAATGTTGTTGTTTCTGATATTGATTTTTTATTTTGATGATGATATTAAATGTTAGATATTATTGTTCTTTTTATATGTGATGAATATTGAATTTTTTTTGTTGCAAAATTGTTTTGGTTGAACACAATTGCTAGTTTGTTATTTTCTACCGTGATAAAATTTATCAGTGAGAATGGGAATAGAAGATGAAAAAGTTGCATAGTGGTTTAATTGTGTAGGCAAGTTTTGTTATTTTCTATAGTGATAAAATTTATCACTGTTGGTTTTTGGATGTGTTTGAGTTGGTCGATAATTTTATCACTGTATTAGAATTTGTTTTAGTTTGTTTTAGTTGTTTGCTAAAATATAATTTTTATTTGTGACAGGATTTATAATGATGGATACCTCTTTGTTTCTTATGTGCAAGTTTAGAGGTGTGACATTAGTTAAAAAGTATAATGATGGATTTAATTTCAAGTATTTATTATATAAATTGTGTGCAAAGTGGAGTGAGTTAGTTGGTAGTTCTTTGAATATTTTGTATTTAATGTCTGGACATTCTTGTTGTGGCCTTTAAGGTGAAGAGGATTTGGGGAGGTTATGGTTGGACTTGTACTTTCTTGTGATATTCGTCATATTAATGTTTTTGTTAAGTGTTGTTCTTTGGGTGATGGTTATATGATTTGTAATGGTGAAACTACTAGTAGTAGTAGTGTTGTTTGTGAAATTGATGTTTTGCCTTCATTTTATTCAAATCAATAGAAACCTTTGCTCTCTGATGGTTGGGTTAATTGTATGAAAGAAGTGGGACAAAGGTTTGCTCAAGGAGTTGTTGAATTTCAAGATGAGTTGTCAAAGTATTCTATTCATTCCGGTTTTTATTTTGTTAAGAGGATCGTGTCACTGTTCATTGTAAGAGAATGGCTAATTTGGGATGTTTATGGAGCGTGCATGCTAGATTAGAAAATTCTAGTAAAACTTTTGTTATTAAACAATTTGATGATGTTCATACGTGCGAATCTTCTTTTCGAATAGTAAACATGCTAAGATGACTTCGAGTATGATTGGTGGGCTAATTTCAAGTAAGGTTTGTAATAAGCCTTTGACATCAGTTAGTGTGGTGGTTTATGATTTCAAGGATTACAATGGAACAAAAGTTTGTTATTGGCAAGCTTGGATGGGTGCTAAAAAAGCAAGGGGTGCTGTTTTTGGTGACTATTCATCATCATTTGACGATCTTTGTTGGTATGTTGATACCGCTAATGATGCTAATCCGGGGAGTGTTTTTGATATGGAATTTGATGTTGATAGTAAAGGAAGACATTTCAAAAGGTTGTTTTTCGCTTTTGAGGCATGTATTCATGGTTTCAAGTATTGTCAGCCTGTGTTGATACTTAATGGAACTTTCTTGAAAGAAAGACACAAAGGTTGTTTACTGGCTGCTACAGCAAAAGACGATAATCATGGTGTATTTTGTGTCAATTTGTTATTATTTTTAAAACAGTGATAATTTTATCACTTTTGTTATTGGAGAGTGTTGATTATTGAGTATGGTCAATCTATTAGTGATAAATTAATCATTGGTTGGTTGAGTATGCTGTATACTTTTGTTAAATTTTTATATTTATACACTAATAAACTTATTATTGATTGATTATATATGTTGTATGCTGCTGTTGAATTTTTATAGTTATACAATGATAAATTTATCTATGGTTGGTGCTATATATTTTGCACTTTGCTTTTGTTTTGTAATCTTTTTTATTTGTTACTGATAAAGTGTGTATATATATATATACTTGTAGGTTTATATCCATTATGTTTTGCCATTGTTGATAATGAAAGTTACGACAATTGGCATTGGTTCTTGTCAAAGTTATTGGTTATTTTGACTCCGGGAAGGGATATTGCATTTGTGACCAATTGGCGTGGAGGTTTGCTGAAAGCTTTAGCTGGGGTGTTTCCATTTTCTTCTCATTCTTTTTGTCTATGCATTTGAAGACAAACTTGAAGACTTATTTTCTAGTGAAGAGTCATGAATCTAAAGAGTATTTGCTTTTGCTTACTCTTTTTAGTAAATGTGCATATTCTCCTACTATTGAGTTGTTTAATGAGCTATTTGAAGAATTTAAGGGTCGTTGTGGTCGTAGTGTTCATAAGATTCTTGAGGATTTTCCTAATAAGCATTGGTGTAACACTTATTTTCAAGGCAAAAGGTATGGTGAAATGTGCACAAATGCTGTGGAATCTTTTAATTCATGGATTAGGGATGAGTGCCATTTGTTTTCAACTAGTCTTGTTAATGTTGTACGGGTGAAACTAATGGAGCAATTTTCAAATAGGAGAGAAGTTGGGAATAAATGGAATCATATTGTTTGTCCTTTTGTAGAGAAAAAGTTAGAAGAAGCTTTTAATGATACAAAGGCATGGATAGTTAAGAAATGTAGCGATGACATTTATGAAATCCAATTAGATCATTTAGCTACAGTTGATATTGGGAAACGTTCTTGTTCATGTTAATTGTGGGAAATTGATTATTTTCTTTGCAAACATGGTTTTTGTGCGATAAAGATGAGTGGAAAGGATCTGAATTGTTTTCTTACCATGTTCGTAGTTATTGTGATTCGTCTTTTCATTCTATCTATAAAGTTCCTAGTATGTGGAAGCCAAATGTAGTTGTTGATGATGACATTGTTTTACCTCCTCTTTATAACAAACTAGCTGGACGTCCAAGAACAAAGAGAATACCTTCCAAGAACGAAATCAAGAGAATTAGGTGTAGTAGGTGTGGAAAGATGGGAACTCATAATCGGAAGACATGTAAACAAGCTTTGGTTTAGTTGTATGATTTTAATTCAATTACTTTGTTGAAAGTTGAAAGGTGTTAGTTGCGTTGAATGATTGAGAATTTTTTAAAAGATATATCATTTTGATAGTTGCATTGGATGATTGAGGAATTTTTTGAATGGAAATTATATTTTTTGCTCTTATTTTTATAGGATTAAGTTTTACAAATTTATATTCTTTGATTTTTGTTAAATGTAGTTGTTTTTGGTTTTTTCTATAGTGGTAAATTTATCACTGGTTGGTTAGGATGAGTTGATCGATTTTTTTTTTAAGAGTAATAAACTTATCACTGTCTGAATGAAGCAATCAAGCATTAATGGGGTTGCTGAATTTTGTTATTTTCAAGAATGATAAATTTATTGCTGGCTGTATGGGAAGAGTTGATGGTTTTTCTTACATTTATGTTAGTGGCTAATAAATTTATCACTGTTATATCCAACCAAATGTTTTTTTTTACGGTGATAAATTTATCACTGCCTTAAACCCAACACAAATCAATTGTAGGCAACTTGAGGCTAGGTTTCCCAATTTGTCCTACCTAACTGCCACTATAACATTAACTATAAGTGGGATTTTTGAAGCAAAATATTTCGAGTTTGCAATTCATTTTCACTTTAAATTGTTCAAGATTTCAATCTAGGAAATGCTTTAGCCTTGTCATGTTCAGATGCAACAGTCTAAGCCAGTGATAAATTTATTTCCAAACTTGGAAATGTCTACAAACTGTAACAGTGTTTTAATTTCCAATTTGAAAAATGTAACAGTGTTTGTGTTTTAATTTTGAATTTAGGTAAATTTTTTATTTTTTTTATAGTGTTTTGTTTACTTGAATTGGGAAAAAAGAATGAGAGAGAGAGTTGTTGGTTTTTGTTAGTTTGAACAATGATGTTACTGGTTTTTGCTAGTTTGAACAGTGATAAATTTATCAATGTAAAAAAAAAAAAAAAAGTGTCTTGGTAATAATCAATGGATCCAAACATGTTATTAACCTTTAAATTTGACACAAATAATCAGATTATAATAAATATTTTGAATACTTCATTCAAGCATGAATAATAAATCGAAGAGCAAGAGAATTGAAGCAAAGTAATATTCATTCAAGCATGAATAGTAAATTTGACATTGTAACAACCAAGTATTGTAATATTCATTGAAGTAAAGTAAGAACCAAAATGACCAAAATATAGATAACACTCTAACAACCAAACAAGAAAAATATGTGAACTATTCACGTTGCAACAACCAAATTAATCAATGTTTTCTTCTGTTTTTTTCTCTTCCAGATCTGTTGATTATTGTGGAGTCAATTCATTAATATTTTCTTTTGTTTTATCTTCCACATCTGCTAATTCTTGTGGAGGCAAGTCATCAATGTTTTCATCAACTATTTGTTGTAGAGCATTTTGTTTGTCAGTCAAGAAGATAGTTGATATATCAGCTCTCAATTGATTACATTCTTCATCGAAAAAAGTAGGCATTATGTTGTTGTTGGAAACATATTGCCTCATGATATAACAAACAACGATTCCACAATCAAGCCTGCAAAAACATTTTGAGAACAAAATATTTGCATTTGGTTTCATTGCATTTTTTTTTTTAATAAGAGTGCTCTGGTATTGATAAACTTAGGAAGTGTCTCCTTGTTGTGGGGTATTTATGAGACTCACTGTCTGTTGTTGAAATTTATCAGGGGCGATGAGAGTAGGTTGTTCATCCTTTAAGTACTTGTCAATAGTCTTTATCACTGAATTAGGCAAACTATGATGAATTTATCACTCAATTAGCCAAATTAAGCAAATGTATCACTGTATAGCAAATTTTACATTTCAAATTACAAATGAACATGAAGACATCATCATGTGATGAATACGACTGATAATTTTAAATTTATAAAATATGTTATAAATTTAAACAACATAGAAAATATGCTTTTAACTTGAACCTATTCACAATTTATGTATGTTAGAAATGCACATCAAATGAGTGTCCCCTACCATCCCCTTAGGCTCTTAAGGTGACTAAAACTAATGTCACTTATTCTCCAAAAAGTAAATAAAATTTATAATCAATTTGCATTAAAACTTACTGAATTGATTTGAAACCACAGAATGCTAACCGCATTCAATTTACCAACAATCAACTCAACTTCACAACATAAACAAAAATGTATAAATAAATAATTTTCTACTGCAGATGAAATGCCATAAAGATTTATCAGTCAATTAAGTTAAGCAAACAAACAAAGGTTATACACTGAAGATTAAGAAGAATTTATCACTAAAATAGGCAAACTATGAACAATTTATCACTCAATTAGCCAAATTAAACAAATCTATCATTGTATAGCAAAATTTAGATTTCAAATTGCAAAATGAACATAAAGATATTATGATGAAGATGAATATAACTGATAATTTATCATTGCATAATACAGAAAATCAACATACATAGGTTCAAGCCAAATTTTAATTTACGTAATTAGGATTTGTGAAAGAAGAAGAGGAGATGAGTATGAATCACGTTTTATCGACATGATTATCGAAGATCAACTAAACCGGGAGGGAGGAGTATGTCAGAAAATGCCAGATATGTCTTCGAAATCTCGATTTCTTCCGAATCTCGATCAAAACATGGGAGATTCAGAAAGGTTATACAAAGGTTATACACATGAATTAAGTTAAGCAAACAAAGGTTATTTGAAGCACCATTTACATCTAAGATATATTATTATCTTAATAATAGACATTTTGGTGTACAATATGGTTTTATCGTCAACAAGATAGAAATTTTGGTCATTCTATTTTTCGTTCAAACTTATCATAACTTGTTTGTGCTAGTTAAGAAATTTGTTGAAATGTGGTCTAACTGTAGTAAAATAACCTCAATTCTAATACACAAGTTTTGATGAGATTACTAAAACATGTATCTGATAACCATCAAAATTTGAACTAACAAACCACAACTTGAGTGATAAATTTGACTAACTTCTTGTCAAAATTTTCCATTTGCTTTTAACTTGAACCAGTTCACATTTTATGTATTTTAGAAATGCACATCAAATGAGTGTCCTCTACCATCCCCTTAGGGTCCTAACATAACCAAAACTAATATCACTCATTTGAAAAGATAAACAAAGGGTATGCACTGAAGATTAATCTTATTTATCATTGAACTAAGCAAACTATGAAGAAATTATCACTCAATTAGGCAAATTAAGGAAATATATCACTATATAACAAAATTTAGATTGCAAATTGCAAATGAGCATGAAGATATTATGATGAAGATGAATATGACTGATAATTATCATTGTATAATACAGAAAATCAACATGAAGAATTTATCACTGAACTAGGCAAACTATGAAGAATTGATTACTCAATTAGGCAAATTAAGCAAATTTATCACTATATAGCAAAATTTAGATTGCAAATTGCAAATGAACATGAAGATATCATGATGAAGATGAATACGACTGATAAATTCTTCATAGTTTAATACGAAAAATCAACATACATAGATTCAAGTCACGCTTAATTTACATAATTAGGGTTATGAAAGAAGAATAAGAGATGAGTATGAGTCACATTTTATCAAAATGATTATCAAAGATCAACCAAACCAACAGAGATGAGTTTGTTCGAATCTCAATCAAAACGTGGGAGATTTCTTCGAAATTTAGATCAAAACGATGGAGATCTCTTTGAAATTTTGATTTCTACGCAATTTGGATCAAATGTGTGAGAGATCCCTTCAAAATGAAAACGCCAGGGATCTCGTGGATTGTTCAAAATTGGCAAAACCTGTCTAAGAGATGATTGAGAAATCGCATGTCTTTCACGCGCACGTTTGGAGGAGAGAGAAGCTGCAAGCAACGGTGTGTTTTACGCTTGTGATAACCAAGGGTAAAATTGGAAAACAAAAATAGGAGGACTTGATGGGTATTAAGATTGAAAAATGGGACCGGCCAGTAACTTTCCCAAAAAATTATATGACCATAATCTTATTCTTGTGGATTAAGTTAGGCCGGTTTAAAGCCGAAGCGAGTGAAGCTTGCGCTTTAGGCCCACACTTGATAAAAGTCTTAAATAGTATGTGTCATAAAAAGTTTACAATTATTTTAATTAGGTTTGCAATTCTAATCTCCGTTCTCTCTTTGGAACTCATTTCGTTGCCCTAACCATTACAAGCCAGAGAGAAGAGCAACCAAAAAAGATTAACTCACCCATGAGTCACTCTCAATATAAAAAAGATGACAACATCAATTTTCCATCCATACGACTAACGAATTATTGATAGAAAATGAGTTACGTGTTATGTGAATTAAAATATTAAGGAAACTCAATGTAATAATGTCAAAAATATGGGGTTTGTAGTATTTTCTCCTAATATTAGCATAATTTACCTCAAAATAACATTTTATGTTGCCAACAGACATGGTCGGCTCTACCCTTTTCTTTTCTTTTTTTGGAGAACCACAAAAACATACAATATATTAAAAGAAAAGAACAAATTATAGGGAGGGGAGGAAACCTAATACAAACTACAAAAAGCCACAAAAAATGTATGCCACCGTCGTTGCCCAAACTCCACCACTAACGCCACTACACTAGAAGGCTGAAACTCAAGAAACCCACAATAGTAAAGAACCATTGGGGATAATACCAAAAATCTATGTAAAAATCGAAGGGGATATCACTAAACTTCTATTCCTAAAAAAAAAAAGTCCAGATCTACACTTTGGGAGGATAAATCTACACTTTAGAAGGAAAAAGAAAGTCACCAGAGTATCGCTAAAACATCGCCAAAAATCTCCTAGTGAGAGAAGCTCTCGCCTCTCTCTCTATTTGGAACTGGCGACTTTACCCTTTGGGTATGATATGTAATTGAAAATGCTATTTTATTTATTTATTATATATATATATGTTAAAATTGTTCAAAGTCTGAATACTCTATCTCACTCTATTGAGCACCCAACTTACTTGGTTAAACACCAATTCCACTCCATTGAACACCCAACTCATAACCAATTCCACTTCATTGGACACCCAACTCATAACCCTTGAGAACTCATAAAACAAAATTGATGGAATTACTATTTTTTTTCTTACTATAATTTGTTTATTAGCTTATGTGTCAATATCATATTAGTTTAATGTGTATCACAACTTATGTTTGTTACGTATAAGATGATAAATAAAATATGGTAAGAAAATGTGGTCATTAATACTCTTAATATATATATATATATACTGACACCCCAAATGTTTAATTAATTTTAATACCGTGCTAATATATTTTACTTTGCTTCTGCCTGCGTGACTTAATTTGTTAAAATTAAGATTAATTAGCAAATTGCAATTCCAGCCCTAAACACCCAGGATTGGGTCGTGACATATACTAACTAGGGGTGTCTGCCCAACCGATGGTTGTGCTGTTAAATTTGAAAAATATAAATTTTAATTTTGAATTACAATCACACATATTATGTACCGCTCAATTGGTCAGTGTCTTGTCTATCAGACCAATGTTTTGGTTTTGAGTCCTAAATTCCTCTCTACATAATTTTGTATTTTAAATAGGTTAGAAAGACATTTTTGAAAATCGATATTTTGTGTCAATACTTTTGTATTTTAAAAAGGCTAAAAGGGAATTTTTGAAAATTAACATCGTGACATTTTTGTGTCGACACCACCTCAAAGCTTTTCTTTATATAAAGATTCGTCTTTGTTTTTTTTTCTTTTTATTATTGTCTCTAGTATATAAATTTTTTAAACAATAATCCAATGTAAAATATATATCCGTAAATTTTAGTTATTGTCTCAAATCTGATACCTATTTTGTTCACAATTTATTAACAAATCAAAAAAATATTTTATAACTTATTGCACAAATTAACCAAAGAGAAACCAGACTTTGCGGGGAAAAAAAAAAAAGTCTCATTTTATCATGCTAATGATAAATACAAAATATATTTATATAAAAGTTTTCTTATCCACATTTTAATTTTTGAAAAAATGATATCAATATATATATATATATATATATTTTTGTGATTTGAAAAGTCTAAATTAATAGATTCATAAAGTTTAAATTTTTAAATGTCTCGTAAAAAAAAATTCTGGAGTCAAATAAATAAGTAAAATAGAGTGCAATCAATTGCTCTTATCAATTATCATCTACACCAAAAATAAAACAAATCATCTACATAATATGTAATAAAATTGAGAAAAAGGAAAAAGAAATAAATACTTATTACTGATCCAATCTAGAGAGAGCTCTTCTCTTTCCTTCTTTCACTCTTCATAGGAACTTTATTTTCCTGTGACCATGTTCTAAGTACGCAATTTGAACTTCAGGGATGTGTGCTATTTTACAATAATCCCCATCTTGTACATCTCGATCCAATTTTGAAATCAGTTTCTGAGACATTGCAAAAAGCCCAAATGTTTGAAGGTTGGTCAGATGTTTAATGCCTGAAGGGACCTCCTCCATCAATTCACTATTCACGATAATTAGAGTTTCAAGGTGGGGCATTGCTTCCTCCCCAGCTCTTTTACTATACTAATCCCACATCCACTTCTTTGGTCTGCCTCTATCAGGGATAGCACTTGTAGCGATTGCAAGCTTCCTATTTGAGATGGAGCTTTAAAGCCACTCACATCTCCAAATTCAAAATAAATGCTTCCTGATTTAAAATGAAATGATAGGAGAGTGTGCAATCTCTGAAGGCGTAGGATTTCATCAGGAAGCTTAGTCACATAGGTTCCTTGTAGATATAAGGTCTCCAAGTTCTCAAGCTTAGTCACATTTGAACTTTGGGACCATCTTCACTTTTGTATTCCTCAAACCTAGGTACCTGAGAATGGATTAGTTTAAAAACTTCATCTAGTATAGTCTCCAATGGAGTACCTCCCAAATCTAACACATTTAGCAGCCTCGAACCACTTCTAAACAACTCATGCAAGGATGCAATAGGCAATGAATCCATCGGCCCCCACACAAACAGAGAATGAAGTCGAGAAGAACGCTCACTATATTCCATATTATCCAAGGTGCTTCGGATCAATAGGCAGCGGACCTTCTCCGGCCACCTTGAACCCTGTCTGCAAATTGTTGTTACAATGTTTTGCTCTCTCACCTTTGAAACAATAATTTCACGCATCAGATCGTGAATACGAAATTTAGAAGGCCTTCCATTTGGATGTCTATTTGCCACTTGAATCAGGCTCCTATTGAATAGCTCATCGAGGTAGCCATTTGTAACTTCTTTTATTGTCTTCCCCTCAATACCATTCACAAACCCTTCTTCTGTCCAAAGTTGAATTACTCTTCTGTATGATGTCTGTTGATCCTCTAGGAAAATGCTCAAGTATAAGAAACAAATCTTTAGATAATAAGGCAGATAATTATAACTGAGAAAGAGTGCTTTTTTCATCCTCTCTAGTTTGTCATTGCCCTCTAATTCAGCACCAAGGCTACGATAAAGCATTTCTCATTCATCCATTCTGCTTTTGTCCTTTGTATCCAAAAGACCACTTATCGCTACAATTGCAAGTGGCAATCCCTCGCATCTTTTTAAGATTCGATGAGAAATTTGCTTCAAGTTTGGAGGGCATAAGTTCCCCCGAAAAGTCTTGTTGCAAAACAGCGTCCAAGACTCCTCTTGGGACAACAGTATCAAGGTATAAACATGACCATCAGTTTCTTCGCAACAGGTAGAAGCTATATGGGCGAAACGAGTAGTGAGAATGACACGGCTACCACAATTGTAGTCAGACAGCACATGTTTGATAGCCTCCCAAGCATTGACATTCCAAACATCATCGAAAACAACCACGTACCTCATTTGCTGCAAAAAATCATTAGCCAGACATTTTAGCCTATTGATGCTCATAGTTTTAACTCCAACAGGGACTGGTTGCATGATTTCATGGAACAATTGTCGAATCATGTTGTCATGACCCGAACCCGCCCCTATGGGTTAAGGACATAACCGGCCAGTAATCCTGAGATTACCTACGGCCTCAGACTAAAACAGACATAACTCATCAGAGTAAAGGGGCCAAACGGAAGCAATAATTAAAAACTTTGTCCATAGAGCCGTGCTTATATGCGCATCAAACAAACCATACGCGTATATGTTAATAACCCACAACAAAATACAGTACCATAAAATCCTTTACAGACAGGATCATCCAAACTGAGTCAACCTATAACAAAACTATATACAGGTGTGCATAAAGTCCTTGCCAACAAGAGAAACTATAAATGCATAACAAAATGGCAAGAATGGGTCTCGTGTGTGAGACACCAGGTTGACTCTCCAAAACTCATGTTGTTCCTGGCAGACTTCACTGGGGCTGGGTTTGGACTTCTCTTGGCTCACCTACAAACACATGAATGAGCGTGAGTAATAGCCCAGTGAATAATATCAAATATAGAAATTACATAACAATGTAGAACAACATGTTCCAAACGGCCTTTGGCCCAATTCACATTTCTACTTAACATGTCTATATGCTTATACAAAATTTAGATCAAGTGACTGTAGTTCCAACATACTGGCCTTTGGCCCATTCAGGTTTCCATTCCTGTCAAAACGGCCTTCGGCCCATTCATTTATGTCAAAACGGCCTTCGGCCCATCCAATTATGTCAAAACGGCCTTCGGCCCATTCATTTCTGTCAAAATGGCCTTTGGCCCATTCATTCAAGTCAAAACGGCCTTCGGCCCACTCATTCATGTCAGAACGACCTTCGGTCCATTCATATAGGTCAAAACGACCTTCGGTCCGTTCATTTATATCAAACGACCTTTGGTCCATTCATTTACATCAAAACGACCTTCGGTCCATTCATTCCTATCAAAACGACCTTTGGTCCATTCATTTACATCAAAACGACCTTCGGTCCATTCATTCATTCCTGTCAAACTTTCGTCCACAATCCCAATTAACAACTCATAAAGTTTATAAGGGAATAAACAATTGGACATTGACAAGCTTTCAAATATTGATATTACTCACAGTGATCGGCTTGTGGATTCGCCCTGGAGCTTGACCCTACACATTCCATGAACACAGAAGGGTCATTAACAATTCAATCCGTTCCTTAATTCACATATTCCTCTTTAGGCTTTATTCCTATCTCATTAACTCATTTGTAACGCTTAACACATGCCTAAGAGTGATTACAAGTGAAAGAGAATGGAAAACGAAACACAGGATGCATGAACAAAATTTCAGAAAATAGGGTCCCCGCTCGAGCGTGTACTTACCCGCTCGAGCGGACCCTTAAGGCCTGCAAAAGTACTGGTTGCATGAAAAATGCGCTCGAGCGTGGAATAGAGCGCTCGAGCTGAAGGCCTGTCTACAAAAACTCCACGCTCGAGCGTGAGGTGTCCCGCTCGAGCAGACATCCAACTCTGCAAAAGTGCTGGGAGCATGATTTTCCCGCTCGAGCGGCCATTACCCCGCTCGAGCAGACATCAAAATTCTGGGTTTCCCAGATTTTGTTCTTGAGCTCCAAATCAATTTTTCTAGCTACATTACTTGCATGCAATGGCTCAAATCTCAACATGGCACCAATGCAAGATTATAACATTATGGAGCTCAATTTCTTGATTTATCTACATGCATATAACAAACTCAACACCAACATAACAAACTCATGCATTCAAGCTCATAACTTCTCAAATTTTTCATGCATGTGATGAATTAGCCACACTCTCAACTTAGATAACACAAATGGTGATCAAGGCATGAGTTTCCTTTACCATTTCACATGGATTATACACATTTGTGTTCAAACATGCAATATCAAGGTGATTTCCTACATGTATGCACATATTAAGCTTTAATTCAACAAATATAACTCAATCCCTTCACATTCAAACTAATTCATGCTCTTGGCCATCCATTAAACTTGAATTCACAAGATGATGACTAAAAATGCATGAACTACTCACCAAAGAGTTTAATTTTCACAAACTATGGCAATTCTTGAGCTTAACCTCCAAAATTTCTAAGCTTTAAGCCAACCCTCAATCTCCTATTCTCCCTTCTTCCAACCGACCCCCCTCTTCTCCTTAGAATGTATATCAGCCAAAAATGAGAATTAAGAGGGAGTTTGAGTGTATAAAGCCTTGACAACAAAACCCACTAAGGCAAATATTATAATAATAAAGTAGTTAGGCTCTAACTCATCAATTTAATCGGTTTAATCTAACCCGAATAAATTTTCAATTAAATTTCACCGTAGGCTCTAAAAACTATGCCAATCACAATGGCGTAATCAATTTCGGGTTTTGTGGCCGATAAGGCCCTCAATTTAATTTCCAAAGTAGATTATTCCAACAGATATTCCTACGGTGAACAGATAACCCTCAAAATCACATACATTCTCATAATGACACATAAAATCATGCTAATCACATACTCATATTCAAATTAAGGACCAATTTAGTATATTACGGAACAGGGATATCACACATGTCCTTCAGAAGATCCTCAACCCCGAATGACTCCAAAACAGTGAGCCAAGCATGGCTGTTAAAATGCTTCTTCACGGCTGCAGCATCGTAGACTTTTTTAACAAGAGTTGTTTTGCCTAAGCCCCCCGTTCCCACCACAGAAATCGCTTTCAACCCCAAACCTCCTTGGACAAGCCACTCCATCAGTTGTCTTTTGGGAATTTCAATGCCCACTAGCTTTGCTTCTTAGATTAGAAGTGCATCGCCACGACAATCAGACCATGAATTGTTAACAACAGTGGACCTTAAGCCCTGCTCTAGTATACCATATCTATCATGGTATCTTTTACATCCCTCAGAAATATTGATGACCCTGGACTTGATTCTTTGTATTTCAGAAGCAATTTGGTGGCGAGCTTTTAAAGTCTTGGCGAAGTTGAAAACCTTACGAAGAAAACCTTCGAATCCATTGTCGCGATGATGTACAAGGTGAAGCTTGAATTTGTCAAGAACATCTTCAGTGTCATAAGCAGCATCTTGGACTTGTTTGATCCAAACTTTGAGTTCAGGATCACTTTCTTCCTTAGTATCAGCAACTTTGAGGAAAGCTGACATGCGCTCGAATTCATCTCTAATGTCTTCCATCTCTTCCCGAACTCCGCTCAGCAAATTGACCTCTCCCTAAAGGAAGGGTGCAAAGTTGGCTAGTAGATGGAGCACCGCAAATTCGGCCATTTTCTTGTTTGAAGTGTTTCTGTGCAGTAGTAGGCTTTGTTTTTGACGGGATAATTAAGAGGAAATGGTGAGCTGAACTAACATTTAAAACTGGGAATTTGTAATGCTCTAAGTCAACTGAGGTTTTGTGGCAATTCAAGAGTATATGCTTGATATACAATTTGTTATATATATTTGGAACAATTATTAGGCAACTTGCTTTTGCTATGCAACTACTGGACTTTCCAAGAAGTGACCAACCACCATTTTGTGATGATTTTGGTATTGAATTATTGATAGTCCTAAGTCTTTGTTTGCGCGTTACAAGTGTGAATGCTTCAGGTGGTGACATTTGTTATTCAAGACATTGTTTGGATGCCCTGTAAGTCTTTGTTTCAAGTGTGAATGCTCCAGGTGATGACATTTGTTGTTTAAGACTTTGTTTGTTTTAATGTCAATATATGAATTGTTTTATTATTAGTTATTTCCAGGTCTTTTTGTTGCATTCACTTAGGGCACTACTCTCATTGTCTGTCTATAATCTCATTCTTCTTGTTTAAATCAGGGCTGGCTTAAAGCCTATGCGAGTGAAGCTTGCACTTTAGGCCCCCACTTGAAGATCCCATTTTCTCAAAATTACACAAGACGTCCATTGAAAAGTAATAAGATAATTTTATTTTTTAATTTTATTGAAGAGTGCTCTAAATTCATTTATTAACTCTTTTGAAATGGTCGTCTATTTTTTAAAAAAGTATGTGTTATAAAAAATGTACAATTATTTTAAATTGAGAAAGATGATATGTTATTGGATTTTTTTCACTGGATTGCATCACCACTTATATGGACATTTATGATTGATTTTCTTATTTAGAGATATAATAATTAAGGAATTAATAAAAATAATATACCGAGTGATATAATGGTGACAAAATAATGTGATATATAGGCATTGGTGACTCGAGGAATTTTTTTCAAAGTGTTCACAATGGGTAGTCCACAAATTAGGGTAGACATTCAAAATTTTAATTTTTTTAGACTTTTCAAAACATACACAAATAAATAAATAAAATAAAATTCTAATATATTGATATCATTGTTTCAAAAAATAAAATGTAGATACAAAAATTTACATAAATATATTTTATTTTTATCACTCACATGATAAAAAAAAAGAATAAAAAAAAAAAGCTCCTTTAATACAAATTGAGATCAGCTATAAAAACTACTTATCAACATTAACATTCAAGTGGTACACTTGTTGAGGGTTGCAAAATCACACAATTTTGTCAAAGAGGTACTTTACACAGGCTGAGGAAGCATATAGCGATCCCGGTTGTTCTTTTACTGTTCTGTTGTGTTCTGGACTCGGTTCCGTGGTGTTGGTAGTTGTATCTATCTTGTTGTCATCCTTTAATTCCATTCGTTTGAGTTTTAGGATGTGTGGGGCTTGTTTCGAATAGGTGGGCTGAACCTTGGTCTAAAAATCTTGTTGCCAGATTTTTGGTCGTTCCGCTCGAGCGGGCCTTGTTATGCTCAAGCGGAGATTGCACACTCCCAGTTTTTCGTGTCCCTGCAAAACTTCTGCAGGTGTGATTTTTACGCTCAAGCGGGTTTCTTTACGCTCGAGCGGTAGCGCTCGAGCGGGTACTCTGGCGCTCGAGCGGGTAGTACTTTTTGGTGTAAGTTCTGGGAGGGAGAAATCTACGCTCGAGCGAACTGGTTTTCGCGCTCGAGCGGATGTACTTTATTCTTGTGTCTTGGCACTCGAGCGGGCCTTCTTGCGCTCGAGCGTACCTAGTTTTTTGTTCTTTACGCTCGAGTGTTGTGTTCTCCGCTCGAGCGGGAATGTCGTATATCAGTTGGCAGCTGGCATTTTAAAATCAATTTTTACATTCTCTCTCTCTCTCTCTTACTTTCTAAAAAGCTATTTTGAGAGCTTCTCTCTCTAGAAACCCTCTTCTCTCTAGGGTTTGATCTAGTTAGAGTGTCTCTCTATCCTCCGGTCTTTGTAAAAACGGTGTTGATCGTCAAGGACTTCGTTTTGATCCGGGAATCGTGGTGTTTGGAGCATTTTCACTTTCTCTTCCTTCTTCGTTTGAGCTCTAACTTCGAGGTAGGGATATCCTACTCCTTCTCATGTGTTTTGTCTTTAAATTTTAGCATTTTGATGAGTTGGGGGCTGTTGGGTAATTTTAAGAAAGTTTGGGCCTTTGTGTAATTTTACAAAAGTTAGGGTTTTGTTTATATAAAGGTATATGCATGTTTGGCATAGAGAAATGAGATTAATATTGGCCTATTGGTAAAAAAATGGAACCTTAGGGTTGTGATGTTAATTATGGGAAATGCTCTAATTACATTGACGAATTAATTGGTATAATTAATTTTGAAGAAAAGAGGAATTAAGTTGAGAATGTTGGAATTGGAGGTGTATGGGATTAAAGGGTGTAGTTAGATTTGTTTATCGCTCACCTAGTTTAAATGTTGATTATATATCCATTTGGTGCATTTATTTTCAGTATAGAAATAACTGCTTTGGGCTATCGGTGGAGGATAGTCTTGATTGTTGTAGACACTGCATGATGATTAGGCAAACTAAAACTGATCGATTGTGTATGCTATTGAATATAGCAAGTGGAATAATACATAAATTCTATGTATTGATTGATTGTATATGATCTATGTTTATATACATGTGTTGTGTAGGAGGAGATGGGGGATGTACTCCATGGTTTAGGAGAAGATAGGGGATGGACCTCTAAACCGGATTTTGTGTGACAGTGATACAGCACTACAATGTGTATCAGGCTGCGAATTAGAAGTGTTTTGTTTCATTAATACAGCACTACAATGTGTATTATTTGAGACTTATGGAAGTGTCTGAATTGATTTGATATAGCACTAAAATGTATATCGTTATCAATTGTAAAGTATAGCAGTGAATCTATGTAATGTTGATACAGCATTAAAATGTGTATCCTTCATGAATTTTGAAAGTGTTTTAAAGATGAGTCTAAATCTCATTAAGTTGTTTGGCTAGGTGTTGACCCTTGTTTTCAAACTCAAAGTTGGAAAAGACATGGAAATGAAATGTAACATGGACTTAACGTCATGAAATCAAAATGTGATATAAGTGGATGTATCTGTGTTGACCATCTATCAATTGCTAATCTTTTTGTCATTGTTCATGGCTGGTTTAGTGTATTTCTGCTGGGCTGTGGCTCACCCTTTATGGGACATCATTTTCAGGTACTGGTAGCATGCCACCTCCAAGGACGTAACTTGGGAGGCTAAAGGCAGACAGATTGTTTTGTTTACTTTCTTTTGATGTATTACATGTAAATTCAAGCCAAGGGCTTAATATGTATTGAGTTAGCACTCTTCTTTTTGTAACCAAGTGTTAACTTGGAAAGCTGTAAGCCCGTAGGGCATTTGCTTTTGTTGTTAACATGTAATACTTTTGTAAGGATCTACTCTGATGAATAGAAGAATGTTTATTTCTTATATCAATGCATGTCTGAATGGATGGGATTAATGCTATTTTTTTTGAGGGCGTTACAAAGCAAAACATGTTGTGTGTTCACTTCACAAAGCACGTATATTGATTAAAGGTTATGGGCTGTGCTAGGTTGGGTTGGTTGCATAAGAAAGTGGGCGGGGATGGGTATTCAAATGAGTTGGGTGTTTAGAAAAGTGGATTAAAGTGTTTCACATAAAGCTTTGGGTTGAATTACACACATATATATAAATAAATAAATTCTAGGGTGTTCAATTGAACACCCACCCTTACATGTAGAGTTGCCCGTATAATAGGGGTCATGTTTTAAATTTTCTTAACTAATGTTATTAAGACACTCATTAATAAGACTTTTTTATTTTTTACAAAAAAGACATCCACACAACAACAAAAAAATATAAATAAATTCTACTCATAACCATAATACGAGTTCCACAGATTTAGAAAATGCCTTTGTGGATTAGTTTATATATGTAAAGTACCTATTCTATTTTTTAAAAGTTCAAATTATTAAAAAAAAAATCCACATATTTTAAAAAATATCCCGTCTATAATTGTAAAAGGATTCACTTTCATATTAAAAATAAAATAAATAAAATAAATAAATAACTCCACCAATTTAGAATAGGTTGAGATGAGATTTATGGTCTTCAATTTTTTTTCTCCCTAGCACAGACTTCATTTTAAATGTGTAAAGCTCTAATTACATGATAACTTATAGCAATTTTCATTTCTTTCTGTTTTATAACCCTTACAAAAATTTAAATAAAAATAAAAATAAAGAACTTCAAGATTAATAATATTATTTGAATTTATATTTATATATTAAAAGCTTCCTAAGAACATTTCACTTTAGGCCACATTGAGTGGTAAGCCGACCATAATTTACGTGATTCTTTATAACCCCTTCTTTTTATGAGATCCGTAAATGTAATGTTATATAAATTAACTTTTTAAAATTTTTCTTACTCAATCGATGATGTGAAATTATTATATTATGAAATAGATACCACTTCTCATTTTTACTTTCTGTGGCGGAGTTATGTATTGTATCCCTAGATATAGTAACCATGGAGGAAGTTTCTAGTCTGTTTCATGTGTGTCCCTTTTTTTTTCTCTTTCATTTTTCTACCATGAATTATATGTTTTTGGCACATTTATTTTTGAGAATAGTTGAAAAACAACATGTTATACTATTAAAATAGTTGAGAATAGTCTCTTGGTTGAAAAAAAAAAACATATTGGAAAGACCGCCACTTCAGTTGCAGAAGGCAAGGCCTTAAAAGACAAGGTATCATACAAAATTCAATTAAGTTGAAGGAGATATTAAAGTAATTGTCAACACTTTCTTTTTTAATACAACTAGGAGCATTAGATACATCTCAGGGTAATCCAAACTTATCAGCCAAATTTATTTGTGCCAAAAAGTTTAGTATTATGTTTACTTTTTTAGCCAATATATTGATTTTTTTTAGCTGATTTAGAGCATCCACATCAACCTCTTCAAATTTTTAATCAACTTAGAGCATCAGTATCAGTCTCTTCAAAATTTTAGTCAAATTATAACTTAAAAAGCCATTTCTCTATTTTAGTTAGTCACCCACTGCATCAAACTCTCTATTTTAACTTAATCCTATTAAAAATTTGTTATTCTTTTCTTTTATAAAAAAATTGATGAGCTATCAACCAAACAATTCTTATATTTTACAAAAGGTAAAACTAGAGGAAATGTAAAAAATAAAATAAAATAAAATTTGCCGTTGACCGGTGGGTTGACCAGCCGGACTTTTGGGCGGATGTCCGGTTACACCCAAATCGCGTGTTTTGGCGATGAACAGCTGCTTGCTTCATCAGACGAGTTACTGTAGCAAATTTAACAAAATGTTAATTTACAAAAAAATTGTTGAGACTGATGGAGGAAGGATTTGATGCTGATGCTCTCTACTATAGCGATCCCGGTTATCCCTTTACTGTTCTATTGTATTCTGGACGCGGTTCCGTGGAGTTGGTAGTTGTATCTATCGTGTTGTCATCCTTAAATTCCTATGTTTGACTTTTTGGATGTGTTGGGCTTGTTTGTTACAGGTTGGTTGAGCCTTGGTTTCATTTTCTTGTTGCCCAGTTTTTAGGCGGTCCGCTCGAGCGGGTCTTCTTGCGCTCGAGCGAGGTTTACACCCTTCCAGCATTTCATGTTCCTGCAAAACTTCTGCAGGTGTGATTTCTACGCTCGAGCTGGTTTCCTACGCTCAAGCGGGTAGGGCTCGAGCGGGTCCAGATTTTTGTGCTTGACGCTCGAGCGTTCTATTCTCCGCTCGAGCGGGTCATGCGTATATGAGTTATCCGTTGGATGATTTTAAATCACTTTTCACTTTTGTTTCTCTCTATTACTTTTTCAAAATGCCATTTTTGAGAGCTCCTCTCTCTAGAATCTCCCTTCTCTCTAGGGTTTGATCTAGCTAGAGTGTTTTCCTTCCCTTTGGCCTTTACAAAAGGTGTGTTGATCGTCGAGGGCTACATTTTGATCCGAGAATATTGGGTTTTGGAGCACGTTGAATTTCTTCATCTCCTTCCTTTGAGCTCCGAATTTGAGGTAGGGATTCCTACTCACTCTTATGGGTTTTGACCTAGATATTGAGCATGTGGTTTAAGTGTTTCGATTTTGGGACTTAGGGTTTCAAAATGTATAAAGAGAGTTTTGTGATTTTGGCTCATAATATGTATTTTGGGTCTCAAAATGATGATATAGTTGTTAGTTGTTGATATTTGAACCTTTGGGTTAATATTGAGAGATGGGGGAGAAAACCCTAAATTGTGTATAAATTAATTGATATAATTAATTTTGGAAAGTTATGGATTTGTGAAATTGAGTTGAATATAATGATATTGGTTCATTATGAGTTGGAATAGTGGAGTCGGATTAATAAATTGTTCACTTTTGAAAATGTGGATAATTTATCTGTTGGTGCTTTTATTATCTGTTTAGAAATAATTGCTTTGGGCTACCGGTGAAGGGTAGTCTTGATTGTTGTAGACAATGCATGATGATTAGGCAAACTAAAACTAATCAATTGGATGTGTCATCGAATATGACGGTTGAAAGAATACATTAATTTTATGTATTGATTGATTATGTATATGACCTATGTTTGTATACGTTGTGTGTGTGGGAGGAGATAGGGGATGTACTCCACGGTTTAGGGGAAGATAGGGGATGGACCTCTAAACCGGATGTTGTTTGGGAGGAGATAGGGGATGGACTCCGTTAATACAGCACTAAAAGGTGTATCTGTTGAAGTGTTGATATAGCTCATATGCTTATCTGTTGAAGTGTTGATATAGCTCATATGCTTATCTGTTGCAATGTTGACACAGCTAGTATGCTTATCTAATATGAAGTGGGAAATGTTTAGTACGAGTTACTATCTCATTTAAGTTGTTTGGCCAGGTTCTGAGCCGTTGTTGTGAATTGAAAACTAGATAAGAAATGGAAAATGAACTGAAACATGGACACAGTTGTCATGTAATGAAAATGGTTTATGAATTGATTTATGCGAGTTAAACATTTATCAATTGCTTATGTCTTAGTTACTGCCCATATTGTGTTTAGCATATCTCTACTGGGCGTTGGCTCACCCTATATGGGACATCATTTTTAGGTACAGGTAGCATGCCACCTCCAAGGACGTAGCTTGGGAGGCTTGGGACTGTTGGACTGTTTTGTGTTTTTGGTTGTATTACATGTATATCAAGTCAAGGACTTTCTTTGTATAGAGTTAGCACTCTTTTTTTTTTTGTAACCAAGTGTTGACTTGGAAAGTTGTAAGCCCTTAGGGCATTTACTTTTGATGTCAACATGTAATACATTTTGTAAAGATTACTCTGATGAATAGAAGGATGTTTATTTCTCTTATATCATTGCATGTCTAAGATGATGGGTTTTATGTATTATTTTGAGGGCGTTACAACTTGGTATCAGAGCGTACCGGGTTTGAATACTTTGGGTACGTGGGAAGTGATTAGTATCACAATGGGTTTGTCTCGCTTGTTAGAGACTTAGATGTAGCGTTATGTGCTTATATGATAACATATTTATGTGATTATTTGGGTATGGGATTTAGTTTCTAGGATGTTGATTGGATCCTTGGGTTTCTGTGAGTCTTGTTGGAAAAGCACTTGATCGATGATGTTTCTAACCGGAACTCTAGTAACGCCTTGGGACTATCATTATCCAGAAATGAAATTCGTAAGTGCTTATGTGTTTATGTGCTTACGTGGAGTGAATTACAGTTGTCCATGCATTAGGACGCGAGTGTTATAGCTTCGGCACATTTGTCAATGTGCTAACGTTCTTCGTTACCTTTATTAAGATGTCAGGATGAGGACGGGGAGGTAGACGTGGTAGGCATGGTAGGCAGGAGATGCCTTTACCGGATAATATTACGGCGCAGCAGGAGGGGGTTGGCCAAGCGAATGTGGCCGAGCCAGTAGGTCAGGAGGCTATGGACGCTTTAGCCCGGGGGATAGTCGATGCTTTGAGGGAGTCTATGGAAATTCTCAAGGCTGAGAATCCAGTTCAGGCTCCAGTTCAGGCCCAGGTTGTTAAGGCAGGGCCTTCCTTCTTGAAGAGGGAGTTCTTCCGGTCTAATACAAACGAGTTTATTGGGGATCCGAAGGAGCCACTTAAGGCGGATGAGTGGTTGGAACAGATAACAAAGACGTTCGAGATGCTTGGCATCGAGGTCGGAGCATTGAAAGTGACCTTGGCATCTTTCCAGCTTAAGGGGGATGCGGGTCAGTGGTGGAAGTACACGAAGGGCCGTATTGGCGGCACGTGGGAAGCTTTTGTGGATGCTTTCCAGGAGAAGTACTTATCTCCAGCTGTTAGGGAGAAGCTGAGGGACCAGTTTTGCCAGCTTAAGCAGATGGGTTTGTCAGTGGCCGAGTTTGAGGCTGCTTTTACTAGCTTGTCCAGGTTTGCACCTAAACTTGTGGCATCCGAGGAACGCTGTTGCCTCGAGTTTGAGAAGAAGATGAGGCGTGGACTTAAGATGAGAGTTAGGGGTTCTATGACCCGAGACTTTGGGCGTTTGGTGGATGCTGCAGCCCACATGGAGATTATGATACATGAGGAAGATGAGGGGCAGAGAGGCTCCAAGAGGAGCCAAGATGGCAAGGGTGATGGCAGGAGACAAAGGGGTTCTAACCCTCAGCAGTCTCAGGGTGGTGTTGCTAGATCGACCGTTCTAGTGCCGAGTGCAGGCTCGGGGAGAGGCAACCAGGGAGATATTACCTGTTTCAAGTGTGGTCAGCTAGGCCACAAGTCTTTAGTTTGCCCGCAGATGGGAGGAGGTCAGCGAGCTACTTCTTCTTCGGCTCGACCTCAAGGCCAGAGTCAGGGCAGAGGCCAGCCTTTGTCTTGTTATCAGTGTGGTCAGCCTGGGCACCTGAAGAGGTTTTGCCCACAGTTGAGTGCCACTTCAGGAGCGTCTGGTTCTAGGCGGACGTAGAGTTTTCAGCCAGCTCAGTCTGTGCAAGCCTCGAGGGCCAATCCGGGAGCTTCATCATCCCAGTCTGTGCAGCAGTCTTTCGCTCCTAGAGGTGAGCAGGTGGATCAGGGGCCTACAGGGCGCGTGTATGCTGTTACCGCGTAGGACCTAGTACCGGCTCCATCAGTTATGAGAGGTACCTTTCTGTTTTGCAACTCGGTTGCTAGTGTATTGATTGATACGGGTGCGTCTCATTCCTTTGTGTCTGCTGCATTTGCATCTATTTTGGGGTTGGAGTTGGCACAATTAGCATCTCCTATATGTGTTGTATCACCTGTTGGGGGTGAATTGATTTTGAAACAAGGATGTAGAGGTTGTGATATAGAGGTCGCTAATCGTCGGCTTCCGTTTCCTTTTGTAGTTATGCCCATGTCGGGATTTGATGTTATTTTGGGTATGGACTGGTTATCATCATACCGGGCTGTTATTGATTGCTACCGCCAGAGGGTCACAGTATGTACCTTGAGCGGGGAGTGTTTCCATTTCTTGGGGGATCAGGTTGGTAATGTGTTGCCACCGGTTTATGATCCGCAAGGGCGGAGTGAGCTTAGAGGTCTTTTTGCTAGCCTTTTGAGTAGTGAGTGTGATGAGACCCAGATTGTATTACCGAGAGTGGTTTGTGAGTATTCGGATGTCTTTCCCGAGGATCTCGTTAGCTTGCCACCTCACCGAGAGATCGAGTTCTCTATTGATTTAGTGCCTGGCACGGCGCCGATTTCTATGGCACTTTATCGTTTTGCCCCAGCCAAGTTGAGTGAGTTGAAGATTCAGCTCCAGGAATTAGTAGATAAGGGTTTTATTCACCCTAGTGTTTCGCCGTGGGGAGCACCGGCCCTCTTTGCTAAAAAGAACGATGGTGCCTTGAGACTTTGTATCGACTACCGGAAGTTGAATCGGGCTACGGTCAAGAATAAGTACCCTATGCCCCGTATAGATGATTTGTTTGACCAGTTGAAGGGTCCTCGTTGTTTCTCTAAGATAGACTTAAGATCGGGTTACCACCAGATGAAGGTCAGGGAGGAGGATATTTCGAAGATGGCATTCCGCACGCGGTATGGCCACTATGAGTTTCTGGTGATGCCATTTGGGCTCACCAATGCACCGGTAGTCTTTATGGACTTGATCAGCCGGATCTTCCAGGAATTCTTAGATTGCTTTGTGGTCGTTTTCGTTGACAACATTCTTATCTATTCACCTTCGGAGGAGGAGCACGAGGAACACTTGAGAGTGGTGCTTGAATTGCTTAGAGCCCATAGGCTGTATGCCAAGTTTGGAAAGTGTGAGTTCTAGCCAGGAGAGGTCAAATTCTTAGGCCATGTGGTATCTGGAGAAGGGGTATCTGTTGATACATCCAAGGTTGAGGCAGTGCAAGATTGGGCACAGCCTAAGAGCGTTTTTGAGATCCGCAGTTTTCTGGGATTAACTGGGTATTACTGCTGATTTATGAAGGATTTCTCCAGGTTAGCTTCGCCGTTGACTAGATTGACGCGGAAAGGGGTCAAGTTTGTATGAAGTGAGACTTGTGAAAAGTCCTTCCAGGAGTTGAAGATAAGATTGACCACCGCTCCGGTCTTGATTATTCCGGAGAGAGGCTTGGGGTATGCCGTTTATTGTGATGCTTCACGAGAGGGCTTGGGTTGTGTGTTGATACAAGAGGGGAAGGTGGTAGCCTATGGCTGTAGACACCCCATTTTTGACCGTCCTCAAGACTTGGACGTCACCGTTTGAACATTCGGTGATCATCCTTGTTTGTGTTCGTCTTGAGTTCCCGGAGGCCTCGGCTGCGCGCCTTGCCTCAGAATCTCTCGGCTCGACTGCTTTGTGTCTGGTTTTGCACCACGAGCTTGTGGATGTGTTCCTGAGGGATGGGGATGGCCTGTCGACCAAGTCTCCTGCCCACCGGCCACCTTGATTTTCAATCGGCCAAATGTGATGGCTGGCCGGCCAATTTGACTGCCGGTCGACCACTTTTATGGCCGGCCGGCCAAGCGTGGTTTTCAACAGATATTTCTGTAGACAGCTGGCAGCTGTCATTCTAGGCCATACCCCAGCCCATGCCTGGACGTGGGAGTTCTGAGGAGCTACAGATTGATATATCTATATCAATCAAGCTCTCTCAAAACATAACACAAGAGGAGAACGGGAAGAGGAAGGAAGAGATATAGAACTTGGAGCAAAAAATCTCTCTCTCTCTCTCTCTCTCTCTCTCTAAGGTTTAGGGCTTGTTTGTGCTCAAAAGTGCATTTTCTTTGCACTTTTGCATACAAACACCTAGTTCTCTACTCCCCTTATTGAGTTGAGATCCTTGAAGGTGATTCTTGGGGTGATTTGAAGCCCTTTTTTGGTCCAAAAGTTACTGATTTGCTGCTGTGCTACAAGGGTAAGACTTTTGTCCCTTTTTACCCCTTTTTTGAAAAGCTTTTTAGCCTATATTGCATCTATTTTTGAGCTTAGCATATAACATAGAAAAGTCTTGTTTTTGAGTGCTCTAAATAGTTTGTTAAGGGTGTTTTAAGCTTTGGGGTTGTTTGACCCCTCTTAAGGCTTGTTTGGCCTTTGTTTTGTGCCATTTCGGTTGAGCTCCGGGACCATTGTGTTTGGGCCTCCTCACCACTGAAATCTTGAGGGATTTCAGAGGTGAGGATGGTTCCTTGAGGTCCTAAGAAGGAGAGGGCCACCCCCTCTCCTTGTTGTCCTTAAAAAGGGCCATTTTTGCCTCTTGAGGGAGCATCTTGTTTAAGTGTATGTTGGCCATGCTTTAACTGATTTTTGTGCTTATTATGTCATAATATGCCTCTATTTTTAGTTGGTTTTGGTACACCATGCTTGCTTAGAATGCATGCCTTGTAATGCCGTGTTTTAGCCTTAACATGTCCTATGCTTTGAGCCCTTATTCAAGCATGTTTAGGCCTAGCTTTGTAAAGCTTTTATGTTTGTCTTGCCATGCTTATGGTCTGTCCTTGGCTGTTTTGGTCAACCAAGACATGCGTTGCATAGTCCCTTTGCATCTTGGATTGTTAGCCTCAAGTGTGTGAGTGTGTAGTGTGCGTTGCTTGCATCATTTTCAGTGATTTGGAACCACTTACCATACTATTTCAGTTCACATAACATGCTTGCATGCATGCCTTTGATGCCTCTTTGATACCTTAAAAGCTTGTGTTGAATGCTCCATGTTTGGCCACTTTTGCATGCTTCCATGTTTAAACCACTTAGATGCCATCTAGGTGTTCCCTTTGCATGGTCTAGGCCTACCTTGAACCTGTTTTAAGCCCTCTTGGCCTTGTGAGGCTTGGTTGGCTTAGCCATGGTTTAAGTCTCCTTGACTAGCTTCAAGTACTTGGACCAATTGTACGCTATGTTTGTCTTGGTTAAGTTGGTTTGGCACCATCATTAGCATGGTTTTCAGAGCTTACATTGCATGCCCTTAGTCCATGTTTAGTCTCTTCCAAGCGTGCTTGAGAGTTGCCTTTTGGTGTTTAAATGTTGGCCCATTAACATGTGCATGTGTGTGTGTGTGTTGGTCCTCATGTTTGAGCACTTCGGCCACTGATTTTGGCATGCTTTCGAACCATCCTAAATTAGTTTAAGTCCATCCCCTTTGCTTGATTGTATGCTCACCCTGTATGTTTGCTTGCATACTTGCATATTCGCATTGCATTGCCATGTTGTATGCTAGTTCACATGCTTAGGATTGCATTGCTTGAGTATGCATGCTTGACCTCTTGAAGTGAGTATGATAGAGGTTGAGTTCAATTTGTTTGGTTATGTGCATTGCATTCCATATCAAGATGCACACGTGATTCTTTGGGCTATCATGCATGGAAATGCGCGATTGGTGGTTCGAGAATCGAGGCCCATCCCCCTTTGAGTCATAAACATGATAAGGAGTGTGGTTGGTGCATACATTTGCTTGAAATACATTGACATGCCTTGCCTGCCCTCTGCTGCTGTCAAACAGGTTTCAGCAGGAAGAATTGGCCGGCCGGCAGTGTTGGGTGCCGACCGGCAAAACAAGTTTAGCCGAGAGCATAACTTTATGGCCGGTGACCATTCTCCATGGCCGGTGGAGTTCTCACTCAGCCGGTAGTGTCCCACAACACCCAGAGAAGTAACCTAGGGAGTTGTGTAATTTTCAGAGAAGCAGAACAGTCAAAGCAGAGGCAAACTTGTGCATGGCGTTGGATTTCCGAGCAAACCCGAGCACGCGCACATTGGATCCTCTTCTCGAGGCTTTTACTGTTTTCTTAAGCTTAGTAAATTTGCTTAATTAATTAGGTGGTCTGTAATAATTAATTAGCTTGTAGGTTAATTAATTTCTATTATTCTTTCGGACCCTCCGAGCGAGGGCAATTGTGTAATAAGGGTGCGTGAGTGTGTGTATGTCTTCCCAACCCCACGTCTTTCTTCCCTTTTATTTACCCGCTTATGATGGTAGACTAGGGCATATTTAAATTAGCATACCTTATGCTATGCATGCGTGCATTCATACATTTGTCTTGTATGCACCAGGCTCGGCACATCATGCTAACTGCTTTGTGTTTCAATTCCAAATTGAATACGTGTTAGTTGTAGCATTTCACATGCCATGTTTAGAACAGCCGAGCATATAACTACATTAATCATTGTAAGGTACCTGATTTTATAGTTCTAGTATTAATATGTGTAGTGGTTGTGTGTTTTTAGTATTGGAGATATGATGTTTACTTCTTGTTGATTAATATGTATGTATTGGCTGTGTGTTTTCAGCTATTATAGATATGATGTTACTTATTGTTAATTAAGATGCATGTATATGTTGTGTTTTCAGGTATTATTGATATGATGCTAGTTATTGTTAGTTATATGTATGTATTATTGATTGTGTGTTTTCAATAGACCTGAACCTTGTTTCATATCAGACAAATTTTCAAAATAATTCTATTTAGGTTTTTTAATAAATTCAATGTTAAATCAGAAACAAAATTTGTAAGACACCATGACATGAATAATATCAAGACCGCTGAGGATATCAAATGGCATCTAACACCTTTAGTAGTCTCGAACCACATCTAAACAACTCACCCAAGGATGCATTAAGCAGTGGATACACTGCCCCCAACACAAACAAAGAATGAAGTCGGGAAAAACGCTCGCTATATTCTATATTTTCCGATGTGCTTTCGATCAATAGGCAGTGAACTTTCTCCGACCACCTTGAGCCCTTGTACAATGTTTTCCTCTATCGCCTTTGAAAGAATAATTTCACGCATCAGGTTGTGAATATGGAAACTATAAGGCTTTTCATTGAAACCTCTCTGTGCCACTTGAACCAGGCTCCTGTTTAATAGTTCATTGAGGTAACCCTCTGCAACTTCTTCTATTTTCTTTCCATTAGTAGCATTCACAAATCCTTCTGCTATCCAAAGTCGAATTAGTCTATTGCATAGTATCTGTTGATCCTCAGGGAAAATGCTCAAAGTACAAGAGAAAATTCTTCAGATAATAAGGCAGACCATTGTAATTGAGAGAGAGTGCTTTTTTCATTCTCTCTAGTTTGTCGTTACCCTTGAATTCAGCACCAAAGCTGCGATAGAGCATTTCACATTCTTCTATTCTGCTCCAATCCTTTGTAGCCAAAACACCACTTATGGCTACAATTGCAAGTGGCAATCCCTCGCATCTTTTTAAGATTCGAAGATAAATTTCCTTCAAGTGTGGAGGGCATAAGTTCTCCCGAAAAGTCTTGTTGCAAAATAGCGTCCAAGACTATAGCGATCCCGGTTTTCCTTTTTGTATTTGTTGTACTCCGAAACTTTGGTTCCGTGGAGTTGGTAGTTGTGTATCTGGTTGTTGTCCTTTAATTCCCTATGTTTGAATTTTAGGATGTGTTGGGCGTGTTTCGAGCAGGTAGGTTGAGTCTTGGTCTCAAGTGTTGTTGCCCAGAGTTTTGGTGTTACGCTCGAGCGGGCCATTCTGCGCTCGAGCAGAGTTTGCTTTTGGTTGACCGCTCGAGCGGGTCTTCTTGAGCTCGAGCGGAGTTTACACACTCCCAGTATTTCGTGCCTCTGCAAAACTTCTGCAGGTGTGTTTTTCACGCTCGAGCGGGTGTAGACACCCCATTTTTGACTGTCCTCAAGACTTGGACGTCACCGTTTGAACACTCGGTGATCATCCATGTTTGTGTTCGTTTGGAGTTCCCGGAGGTCTCAGCCACGCGCCTTGCCTCAGGATCTCCGAATTCGACCGTTAAGTGTCTGGTTTTGCACCAAACACTTGCATCTTGCCTTGGGAGGGCAGGGAATGCCTTGTGAGGCATCCACACACACCACCGGCAGTAGCTAGAGGCCACCGGCTGGCCTTTTGTTGCCATCGGCACTTTTTATTGCCGGTCGGCACTTTTTGTTGCCGGTCGGCACTATTTTCTGCTGGTCGGCACTAAATTTTGTCAAAATGACATTTTTGGGCAGCCGACCACTGTTCATCCACTTTATGGAGATATTTTGTGCCAGCTGTGATAGCTGGCACCAACTCTGCCTCCCTCCATACACGTGTATGGAGGGATGTCCCTCTAAGCAAGCTTGTTGTATAAGCTTTGCAAGAGGGACCTCTATAAGAGGAGGGCTCTCCTCTTGGCTCTAGGTTAGAGACTTAGAAGCAAAAAACCAGAGCTTAGAGATATAGATACATCCTATCTCTATATCTCCCTCTCTCTCCTCCTTTGTGTGTGTTATTTGGCCCAAAAGTGTGATTTTACCTTACTTTTGCACCATTACACACACCATTACACCTTGCTCCGAGATTGAGGGACTTGGGGGGTTGATTCTTGAGTTTTTGGACTGATTTTGATCAAAAGTAGAGGGCTGGACCATTTGTTCTTCAAAGGTTCTTCAAGGGTGAGCATCTTGCTTTATATTCCCCAAACTTGCAATAGTTTTTTACCTATCTTGCTTGCTGATTTAGCTTTTGTGTATAACATAAAAAAGGATTATATTTTCATGCTTTAGAACTTTCATCAAGGTCGTTTTGTGGTTTGAGTGCAAACTCACCCTATTAGGCCTTGTTTGGCCCCTTTTGCTACCTCTTTGGTAGGGCTTTGTTTACTTCAGTGTTTTGATCTCCTCACCACTGAAAACTAGTGTATTTTCAGTGGTAAGGAAGGTGGTTTGAAGTCTTGCATAGGGGAGGGACACCCCTCTCCCTTCATTGTCTTGTTTCCTTACATTTTAGCCTAAAAGGGTAGCATGTATGCTTGATCATCTTTAGCCTTATTTCAGAAGTTTTTTGGATGTTTTAGGTCATATGTAACCTCTTTTTTTGGCCAGATTTGTGCCTCTTTGTATGCTTATAGTACTTGCTTTGCATTGCTCCTTTTGGCTTAGAAGTATGTCTCATGATTAGGCCATGATTCTTGCATGTGTTGGCTTAGTTCCATGAAGTTTTTAGTATTGTTTTTCCATGCTTAAAGTCTGTTGGTTATCCATTTGGTCATGCTTGACATGTTTGTTATGGGTGCTATGTATTTTGGCTTGAAAGCTTTGAGCATGTTGACCTCTAGCATGCATGGCTGTGATCATCCTCATGATTTGGCATCATTTAGGACCACATTTCAGTCCAAGAATCATGTTTGTATGTGTGCATGCATGACCTCTTTTATGCCTTGAGGGTGTACCCTCTTATGCCTAGGAATGAGCCTTGGTGCATATGCCTCTTGGGAGTCATCTTAGCTGCCATTTTAGGAGGGTTTGGAGTCCTATTTTGGTTTGTAAAAATTCTCTTTTTTACTTGTCTTAGTCATGCCACGAGTGGTCATGTTGGTGGGAGTGAAATACCTTCTTTTGTGCCTTAACCTTAGGACCTTTGGTTTGCTTGTCGGCATGACTTTTGGTCCACTTTTCTAGGCACTTTTGGCCACTGTTTTGGGGGTGGACTAGGGCCTGCCCCTTTATGGTTCAAAACCCTCTTGCATGCTTGTCTCATGTTTGTTACATAATTGCTCCATTAAGTAATGTTTCATGTTGATCCCATTGCTCAAGTGGCCTAAGTTTGCATTGCACTTGCATATTGCATGCTTAGCATTACATACTTGTCATATTAGTTGCATGACATTCGGCATGTCTTGCATAATTAGCATCATGTTGCATTTTGAGCCATGTGAGCATAACATGCATTGCATTACTTGACTTGGGGTGTCAAGCCAAGTGTGAGGGTCAAGGGACATTCATACTATGAGTGATGTAATGTGCCTTGATTCTCGGTTACCGGGGCCTTTGACTCCGGCTTGATAAGGCCTTGGATCTCATTTGTGTGTTGCATGCATCTTTATATCAAGTGGCAAACTTGATCCCTTGAGCTATCATGCACTGTTGATGGCTCGAGGATCGAGGGTCATGCTTCCTTGAGTTCAAAGCATGATAGGAAGCATGACCATGCTCACATGTGCCTGAAAACCCCATGCCATGCACTGTCTGTTCTCTGTTTGCTGTCAAAACTGTCTTCTGCAGGAAGTTTCTGCCGACCGGCAGAATTAAGTGCCGGCCGGCAATCTTTGAATGGCCGGTAAATCAAAATAATGCCGATGGAAATCCTGGACTGCCGGTGGGAATTCTGCCTGGCCGGTGGTGCTCTGTAACATGCAAGGAACCTGTTCTGGAGTTTTGGCAACTTTCAGAGAGACAGGGCAGTATAAACAGAGGTGGCAGAAGTACAGTGCGGGTTTTCCAGGCGGGCCGAGTTTCGAGCATGCATCATTCGCGCATCCCGAGGCAGAGGCTGCGGCCACCCTCTTCTTTCTTTTGCATCCTTTCTTTTAATTAATTAGAAATTCTGTAATAATTAATGTATTATT
>NW_021025248.1:533970-565126 GCF_004153795.1 Camellia sinensis
AGGGAAATGTGGAGAGAATGGAGAGGAAATGTTTTTACAGAGAGAGAGATATACAAAAGTGATTTGAAATATCAGATTCACGAACTAATATAACATGGCCCGTTCGAGCGTGGAAAGCCCCGCTCGAGCGTCGAATACACCTTCCCAGTACTTTTGCAAACATGTCAAACTTCTGGAACCAAACATTTTCCACTCGAGCACACAAACGGCCGCTCGAGCGGACAAGCAACTTCGAATGCATTTTGCATTTTGCTTCGACGGCGCTGCCCCTCGACCCCGCCTGGGTGTTGTCCTAGATCCACCAAGGGACGCTGCCCCGTGGACCCCCACGAGTTAACCGGGCAACTCAATCCTCGACATAGTCAGCAAAGTGGCAAACAAGAAAGAATTAACTTCTGCAACATCCTTTGCATAGGTACAATTTGGGTTGGATTCGCATCTAAAACTCATAACCTCACTGAAATAAAAGATCAAATACAATTATAACTGAAAGGAGTTTTGTCAAACGGGATTGCCAAAAATAAAAACCTAACATATATATATATATATTTTAAATTAGACCCAGACACTTGGAGACCACATATGTCCATTGCTTAGACACGTGAAACACATTATAAGTTTTAAGAAAATAATTTAGAGGATACAAAGAAAAGCTATATAAATTTATACCTATTAATCCCTCTTTCTTTAAATTTTATACATTAGTGTCATGTTGCGTTTTTTATTTATTTTTAATGAAGTATTCCTATATATCACAGATAATAAATATATAAATCTTAAAATTTGTGTGTGCCCCACATGTTGTGTCTGCTAATTTTTGAAAATTAACTTGTTGGTGTGTCCATGTCGTTTTGCGTGTCTGTGTCTATGCATCTTAGATTCTCATTCCCTAATTTGTAACCAAGATAATAAACTGGGTGGTGCTTCAAAACATATATATGCTAGGCAAGGGACCATCGGAATGCATTTTTCTTGGGAGAGAATATTACTAACTAGTAACAAAATTAAATAAGGCTATATAGTTTCTATTTTTTTTTCTTCTATATATGTATGTATTGAGAGATGTTGTGTGGAACAGAGTGTTAGGCAACCAAGAAATAACATTAGATAAGATGAGTGTGGCTGAGATGAGTATGCTAAAGTGGATGTGTGGCAAGACTAGACAAGACAGAATTAGCAATGAGTATATTCGGAGAATGGGTAGGAGTAGCACCAATAGAAGATAAGTTGAGAGAGAATCAATTGAGATGGTTTGGTCATATTTAACGGAGACCAACAGAGGCAGTAGTGAAGAGATGTGATGCTGTAACGGTAGATGGAAGTGTTAGGGGACGGGATAGGCCTAGATTAACGTTGGTTAGCGTTGTAAATAGAGATATAAATCTACTTAATTTGACTAACGAAATGGCCTTTGATAGGGCCGCGTAGAAAAGAAGAATTCATGTAGCTGAACCCATTTGATGGGACTTAAGACTTGGTTTGGTTTGGTTTGGTTTGGTTATGTATGTATCGAGAGATGACTTTCAAGATTAAATGACAGTGCTTGGGAGTGTATGAAAACATAAGAATCAGCTGAAACCAACCCTTTTTTTAGGTAAATAGCTGAAACCAACCTTTAGAAGAAGAAATTACCAATTAGAACCCAAAACACCTTGGTTTGTAAAGTCCAAGCAGGTGCCCCTATGAGCTTTTCCTACATTGTCAGCTATGCAGATTTGCACTTCTATTTATTTTGTAAGATCATGTACTAATCATTAAAATATATATATATATGTGTGTGTGTGTGTGTGTGTGTGTGTGTGTGTGTTTAAGAGACCTTGAGAGATTTTCTTAGGTTTCCAGAAAGTGCTTTCAGTAAAGTAGTCTTTCCACATCCTGGAGGACCAAGAAGCAAAGTTGTCCTGCAGCAAAGATAAGCCTACTTGAGTCAACTATTCAAACATGCAAATTTTCCAAGAAAAAAAAATGGTGAAATGGATTTCTTTTTCATGATTTTTTATCTATAAATGAGTATCACAGAAACAAGATTCAAGTGGTGTAAGTGACAAAGACAAGAAAGGATGGAACCACTGATTAATGTAACTGTTCGAATAATGATAAAGAAAGCTGTCTGTGAAGGTGTGACCATATGCAATTAAGCTCAATAGTCAACCATTGCACTTGTGTAGAATAATTTGCCTCAAGCTAATGATACTAATAAAAAATAGGGAGAAAACAATAAGATAAGATAATGCAAATCGGGAATTCCAAAGGATCGGAATAACCCTTTAGTGAAAAAACTTAAGACTGAGCTTCGAACACACCTTCCAGGCTTAATGATACCACTGACATCATCAATGATAGTAATCTTGGCCTCTTGTGACTTCAAACCAGGAAGCTTGGTACAATCCTATTAAGTGAATTGCACCAATTAATCAATTTAGGCACTTACATGGATAATAGCGGTTCTAATTTATCAAAGCCTACTTTTGGACATGATAAACCCAAAACATGGATTCTCCGATCATTTGTTTTTGCAACAAAATAGCAAGTCAGAGAGGACATGAATCAATTTTTTTTTGTTTGTTTGTTTGTGTGTGTGGAGTTATACACACATAAATGTTTGACTTATACAATACGAACACAAGAACCACTGAATATTTGGGTTAAGGACTAGGTCTTCTAATCTTTAATGGAAACATAAATGTGAATGCAGTTCAGAAGCATATGTAATGAGTTGGACAAGATGGGATGAAATTTTAAATTGTTCAGGTTAAATCTTACTCATTTATATCAACCTGCCAACAGATTTGAAGTTAAAAATGATCCAAAATTACAAAAATTTATTAAAAGGAATCTTAACCATAAGAAAAAAAAAATTAATTAACATGAATACAATTGAAATTTAGATGGCAGGTATAGTATGGTTTTATTGGTCTAAAATCAACTCATCCATTAAATCTTAACCTGGACATTACTTACAGGTATAGAAACCTACCCAAATGCAAATACCTACACAGGACTAATGACAAGCTATAATTTTACTTCAAGAAAATGAAATAAGTACAAAAAGAATGCTCTTGAGAGAATTCCATAGTGTCGGAAGGGGTTTTTCATGAACCACCTCACACTCTGCTTCCACTCGCAGATTGTTATATTATATCTCACTTCCACTGTCAACAATTTTACACCAACTCTACAACAATCAATTTAAAGTTTAACCCAATAACCCATCTTTACATCTGTGAAAGGTAACGATCTAACAGTATATCTACATAGGCAATTAGAGATGAAACGGAGAACCACCATCACAGATCAGGATTGAATAATTTGGTAAGAACAAACAATGGTGATATGGCACTGTAACAAGTTAAAATTTAAGACTACAAATTTCATTGCTTGACACACAGACCTTGTAGCATTAATGCCATTGAATGGTATATAGATGTGAAATACATACAATGTATTGAATGAATACAAATAAATCACACTTGTCTATTCTTTTTCTCAGTTTATGCAATAAGCGAAGGTTGTCATTCTCAATGTGTTTGATGGGCTTGTCAATAAACATATTTCGTTCTAGAGCACCAAGCTTGGTAACATCGACTACCCTTTTTCCTTGAGCATCAACGTTGCTTCCATCATTTTCATCAAACAAAGATGATCTCAACCATTCAAATGTAGGCAGTCTCTCAATTGCAGCCCACTGTAAGGCACATTCATCATCAACATCATCCTTCACGAACTCAAACCTGAAATGCTTCTGAAACTAGAGCTATGGCGCTGAAACGATGACCCCAAATCAAACTTCTTCCTATCTCAGCTAACTCAACTCTCAGAGACTATCTCATCATTACCAACCAATTGAGCCACACTGGATCACCCAGGAGAGACTAATGTGGGATGGTAAGACAAGATACAAATGTAGATGCATATAACTATATATAAACATGGAGTTTTCTCCTGGCTTTAGACTAAAGATTGATGAGGTAAGACCATGCATAATGCATGTTTCTATGTATTAAAAAGATTGATGAGGTAAGGCCATACATCACGCTTGTTTCTATGTATTACATGGATTGATGAGTTAAGACAATGAGAGAGAGAGAGAGAGAGAGAGAGAGAGTTTCAGTAGCTTATAGGTTGCAGGCGCAAGCCCAGACCCCAAGAAAAAAATTTGATAAAATTATTCCACCGGCACAAGTTACAATGCTAGACAGAGTTGACTTCCTTGGTAAACAAATGCGAAAATCCATCGATGTTCAAAATTTAAGCATAAAAATCCAAACTTCAATGTCTAGATTTAGTACATAAATAATTAAACAATATGTTGTGTTAACTGCACCATGATTTTCGCTTTCTTAAATATGTTATTCTCCTTATTAATAAATTATTGTTTATTTTTTGGGTTCATGCATGTTGCAGGCAGGGAGGGTAATTAAGTATGCAAACTTCTATAATTCTTGACGCATCCCTATCAAGATTATATTCATCAATTTTTACAACAACACAAAGTATGGATCATCTGTCTCACACTTTGTCTTATCTTTTGTTCCATGCCCCTCTCTTGTTGGCACATCACCAAAAGGCTAAGAGAATATAAAGAGCATTACAATGTGGCAAGTAATCCAATACAATCCATTCAAACTAGACGAGTGATATCAAAAAGAGCTGATGTGTTCCAAGATTGTGTTTTAGGCTAGAATTATTAATCAATTTAAGTCATAACAACATAATAATAAATTCACTAAGTCAATGGAATGTACCTAAAAACAATTGCAGATTGCAATGCATGATTGGAATTGCCATACTGCTGAGACTGCAATGCATGATTGGAACTACCACTATCACAACCTCCACCACCTCCTTTTGCAACCAAACATAGAAAATATTCTTCATCATAAAAAAATTTCACCGAAACAAACAGATAGTATGAAGAAACAATCTAGTTTAGATCAAAATTAAATCGATTACTTAATTAACACTATATTGAATAATTTGATTACAAAAAGTGCCTTTTTAATGTGTACTACTCTATCTTTAAAAAATTCCAATTTTGATTAATTAAATCCTCCACCCAAATCAATTCGTATTTTACATCACCTTTCATTCCATCTTTCCAAAATGCTAGAACCTAGGGTTCTACCATGACAGATGCTAAAAGCATTTGACCCTGATGAGTGATGACTGTGTGAGTGAATTTCTTACCACACTGCCAACTCAGTATTCAGCTGGAGAGCACTGGAAGAATAGATGGCACTTGATTGGTCTGCAACAGAGAGAAGAGGTTCCGGCGGTGGTTCGTCCACCCGGGGGCACTTCGACGATCAAGTCAGTTATCTCTCAAAGATAGATCAAGTGCTTAACTCACTGTTTAGCATATAAATTGTATACCTTAGACCATATTATATCTCACTTCCACTGTCAACAATTTTACACCAACTCTACAACAATCAATTTAAAGTTTAACCCAATAACCCATCTTTACATCTGTGAAAGGTAACGATCTAACAGTATATCTACATAGGCAATTAGAGATGAAACGGAGAACCACCATCACAGATCAGGATTGAATAATTTGGTAAGAACAAACAATGGTGATATGGCACTGTAACAAGTTAAAATTTAAGACTACAAATTTCATTGCTTGACACACAGACCTTGTAGCATTAATGCCATTGAATGGTATATAGATGTGAAATACATACAATGTATTGAATGAATACAAATAAATCACACTTGTCTATTCTTTTTCTCAGTTTATGCAATAAGCGAAGGTTGTCATTCTCAATGTGTTTGATGAGCTTATCAATAAACATATTTCTTTCTAGAGCACCCAGCTTAGTAACATCGACTACCCTTTTTCCTTGAGCATCAACGTTGCTTCCACTGTCAAAGCTAAGGATGATGCCGAAGAAAAAGCGGATGCCGCTGAGGCCATTAACAAAGTTCTTGAGGCCCAGAAGAAAGAGGCTGAAGAAAAAATGGCCGAGGCCTAGAAAGAGCTGCAGGATGCCTTGGCCACAAAAGACGCTGAGCTCAAGGCCGCCGATGAGAAGGGATACAATGATGGGGTGGCCGATGTCACGGCGGACTATGAGAGACAGGTGAAGCAGGCATGTAACAAGGGTTTCACCCTTGGTTGGATGTCTCTCTTGAAAAAGCTTGAAGTCCCCGAGGACTCCCCCCTCAGGAACACCGACGTCCTCGCCCTGCCATTTCCCCCAACTCCAAGCCAATCCGATAACGATTTTGAGTCTGAGGACGAAGCTTTGGTGAGGAAGTCAAAGGAAGCTGCTGGGGCCAAGTCCCCTACTCAAAATGAGCAAGTCCTAGACTTGACTCAAGATGAGGAGGGTGAGGAGGTTCCCAAGGATGCTACTCCTGAGAAGGCAACATCGGACGCGCCTATTGCCGATACGAGCTTTGACCAAACCCTCCAAGAAATAAATGTCGAGCTCACAGCTGAAAAGGCGGCCGATGTGTCTTCGTAGCAGTCTTCTGAACTCCAGACCCAATCGTCTAAAGATGTTGAAGAGTCTTAGTTTGATGTTTTTCTTTTTTCTGTTTCTATGTACTTTTTTCTTTCTTTGAAACAATGTAAGCTCTTGACGTGGCCGATGTGCCTTCTTTTCAATGTAAATACAACTTCTTTTCTTGAATGCTTTGTAAGTTTGTCTTCCCTTCACTGCTCTTGTATGGATCCCATACTTAGAATATTTCTGTATATCTTCAATGTACACCTTAACTGTGTAATCTTCTCGGGGTGAAATACCTCGGCTATACTCACCAACGGTTTATATCAGTAAGTACATAAGTACTCATTTTAATACAACCTTTGGCCTTTACTCGTAAATTTTTTTACAAATTTCAACAAGTGTTTGACATGATCTCGGTTTAACTCCAACATGTAAATTTTTTCACAAATTTCAACAAGTGTTAAACATGATCTCGGTTTTACTTCAACTTGTAAATTTTTCACAAATTTCAACAAGTGTTAAACATGATCTCGGTTTAACTTCAACTTGTAAATTTTTCACAAATTTCAACAAGTGTTAAACATGATCTGGGTTTAATTTCAACTTGTAAAGTTTTTACAAATTTCAACAAGTGCTAAACATGATCTCGGTTTAACTTCAACTTATAAATTTTTCTCAAATTTCAACAAGTGTTAAACATGATCTTGGTTTAACTTCAACTTGTAAAGTTTTCACAAATTTCAATAAGTGTTAAACTGATTTTAGCTTGTACATTCTACCTTGCCAGGAACCATTTTCCAACTTCCTGCCCCTAATGTGAACTTAAGTTCCACATGGGTTCTCATTATGCATGTATTCCAGAAACATCATTAACTATCTTATTAGTCACAAGCCTAAAAAATCAAGCTTTATTTATTACTTCGGCTAGTAACAAAGAGAACAAGAAAATTTAATAATAAAAAAACTTAAGATTGCAAGTATTCTAGGGCCTTGGCAACTCTTTGCCCTCATTATCTTCAAGCCGATATGCCCCATTGCCCAGTACCGAGATGATTTTATAGGATCCCTCCCAATTTGGGCCAAGCTTGCCCTCTTTGGGATCCTTCTTGTTGCCGACGACTTTTCTCAAGACGAGGCCACTGATTTGAAACTTCCTTGGGTTGACCCTCTTATTATAAGCCCTTGGCAGGCTGCTGCTGGTATGCCGCCAGCTGAATTGCAGCTCTCTCCCTTCTTTTTTCTAGCAGATCCAGATCTCGGGATAATAGTACATCATTAGTCCCATTCTCTACTCCCTGGGTTCAGATTCCTGGGATGCCGACTTCTAGAGGAATGACTGCTTCTGTGCCATAAGCCATGGCAAATTGGGATTCCCAGTTGATCTTCTTGGCGTAGTCCGATATGCCTAGAGTACACTTGGTAGTTCATCTACCCATTTCCCCTTTGCTGCTTGCAGCCTCTTCTTAATCACATCCAAGATGACTTTGTTGGATGCTTCTGCTTGTCCATTGCTTTGAGGAAAACTTGGGATTAAAAAATAATTCTTGATTTTGAATTTTGCACAGAAGCTCTTGATTAGCTTACTGTCAAATTGTGTTCCATTGTCGGTAACTATTGCTCTTGGAATCCCAAATCTGGTGATGATGTTTTTCCATATGAATTTCTTCACGTCCACGTCTCGGATCTTAGCAAGGGGTTCAGCCTCTATCCATTTGGTGAAGTAATCTGTTGCTACCAGCAGGTACTTCCTTTATCCAGTTGCTTGGGGCAGTTTTCCAACAAGATCCATGCCCCATTGGGCAAACGGCCAAGGACTAGATACTAGGTTCAGGTCTGCTGCTGGTTGGTGTACCAGTGGTGCAAACCTTTGGCACTTTTCACACTTCTTGACATAGGCTTCTGCATCTTTCTGCATGTAGGGCCACCAATGCCCTTGGGTAATGGCCCTGTGGGCAAGTGATCTGCCCCCTGCGTGGCTTCCACATATTCCTTCATGTATTTCGTATAGAAAATCTTCAACTTGTAAAGGATGCACACACCTCAAAAGGGATCCAGTGAAGGATCTTCTGTAGAGATGTCCCTCTGCTGTCAGACTGAATCTTGCCGACTTCAATTTGATCTTGTGTGCCTCTTTGTGATCATCTGGCAGTTTTCCTTCTTTCAGGAATGCTATTATTGCGTCCATCCAGCTTGGTTCCATGTCCGCACACATTGCTTCACGCTCTGTGGTCAGTGGTTCGATGCTCGGGCCCGACAAGTAGTCGACCATTATTGTCCTTGCCTTTCTAGGTTGGATTGCACTAGCCAGGTTGGCCAGGGCATCGGCGTGACTGTTATCATCTCGGTTAACCTGATGTAGTCGGCAATTCTAAAACAAGGCCACCAACCTGCCTACTTCCTTTGCGTATGCCGACATACGTTCATCTCGGGTTGTGAACTCGCCTGTTGTCTGGTTGACTATAAGCTGAGAGTCACAGAAGACTATCACCTCATCTGCTTTTACTGTTGCTGCCAGTTTCAGTCCTGCAATCAGTGCTTCATACTCTGCTTCATTGTTTAAGGCCTTGAACCCCAAATGAATGGATTGTTCTAGTATCTGTCCATCTGGAGATACTAGTACTACTCCTGCCCCCGCTCCTTGTCGGTTTGAACTCCCATCAACAAATAATCGAAAGGAGTCGCCGATGTGAATGCTGCAGGGCATGAGTTTATCTTCTTTCCTTTGTTCTGTTGCCTTCGACTGGGCTCCTTTTTGCTCTTTTGGACATCGTTCACCTCGGCTCAACGGAGCACGATGTACGATGGCTCCTGGAGTGAATTCGGCCACAAAGTTGGCCAAGACTTGGCCTTTGATTGCGGTTCTGGGTCTGTATTCTAGTTCATACTATCCCAAGGCTACTGCCCATCTGGCTATTCTGCTTGTCAGATCTCCCTGCTACAACAGGAACGTCAAAAGATGCGCAGTTAACTCCACAATTTTGTGGGCTTGAAAGTAGTGGTTCAGTTTCTTTGAAGCCATTACTAAAGCCAGTGCTAACTTTTCCAAGGGTAAATACCTAGTTTCTGCATTAGCTAGGATTTTGCTTACATAATAAACAGCCCTTTGTTCCCCTTTTTCTTCTCGGATTACCACTGCGCTTACCACATTCTCTGAAACTGCTAAGTACAGGAACAGCTCCTCTCCAGGTTCTGGATTTGAGAGAACTGGTGCCGTGGTTAAATACTTCTTTAAGTCGGCCAAGGCGGCTTCGCACTCCTCAGTCCATAAGAAGTCTGTGGCTTTCTTCACTAAGCTGAAGAAAGGTTTGCACTTGTTTGAGCTTCTGCTTATGAACCTATTCAGGGCTGCAGCCCTTCCAGTCAGCATCTGCACTTGTTTTGCCGACGTCGGGCTCTTCAACTCTAGGATGGCCTTGATCTGATCTGGGCTGGCCTCAATGCCCCTTCTGGTCACCAGGTATCCCAGAACTTACCGGATCCAACTCCAAATGCACACTTTGATGCATTGAGTCGGAACCGATATGTTTTAAGGATATCAAAAACTGCTTTTAGGTCAGACAGATGACCCTCAGGTTCCTTGGCCTTCACGACCATATCATCGATGTAAACTTCCCCTGTTCAGCCAATCAGGTGTTTGAACATTTTGGTTACCAATCTCTGGTAAGTTGCTCCTGCGTTTGTCAATCCAAAAGGCATCACTTTGTAGCAATACAACCCTTTTGGGGTAATAAACACGATCTTCTCCTCATCTGAGGGAAACATGGCTATCTGATGGTACCCTTTGTAGGCATCTAGGAAGATCATCCTTCCATACCCTGAAGTGGCATCCACCAGTTGGTCTATCTTGGGTAATGGGAAACTATCCTTGGGACACGCCTTGTTCAGGCTGGTGAAGTCCACGCAGACTCTCCATTTACCATTCTTTTTCTTCACCACCACTGTATTCGATAGCCATGTCGGGTAATTTACCTCTCGAATGGCTCTGGCCTCCAGAAGTCTGTCTACTTCCTCTTCCACTCCCTCAACATGCAGCAACATCGGTCTTCTTGCCCGTTCGATCACGAATTTGGCCGACCTGTCCACGTTTAGTTTATGGAAAGTAACTTCGAGGTCAATGCCTGGCATTTCATAAGGCGTCCAGGCAAATACTTCAATGTTTGCCCTCAAGAACTCCTCTAGTTCTTTTTCCTCTTCTTCAGCTAAGCTCGAGCCGAGAAGAAAGAAGCATTCCTCATCCCCTTGCTGGACAAGGATTTTCTTCAGTGTTTCTTCACTCTTCTCGGCTGGCTCTTTGCCGACATCCTCTAGGACCTCCACGTTCTCGTCTTCTATTTCTACTGTCTCTGGTTCTTGTATGATACAGGTGGATTTCATTGCTGCCATGGAGTAATTTTTTGCCTGCAGCTGATCCCCTCTGACCTCTTCTATCCCATGCTCTGTTGGGAACCGCAATAGCTGATGCAGTGTTCAGGGTACAGCCCCCATTGCATGCAGCCATGGTCTCACCAGTATAGCATTGTAAGGGGATGGTGTGTCGATTATGGTGAATTCTGTCTTCACCCTCTTGGTGCCAGCTTGCACCTCTAGGTTTGTTGCTCCCAGTGGCCACGTCGACGTTCTATTAAACCCCACCATTGGGCCGTTGGATTGTTCCATATCGTCTGGGTGAAGGCCAAGCTCCTTGTAACATCTGACATACAAGATATCACAAAAGCTGCCTTGGTCAATTAGGATGCGCTTTACTTGACACTCCCCAACCTGGAAGGATACTACCAAGGCATCGTTGTGCGAATGTTGTACTATCTCTAGGTCAGCTTCAGTAAATGACACTATTGGTCCCTGGCACTCCTCAGCCCGAGGTCTTTTTTGCCGGACCTGGTACACATGTTGTAGGTGTTTTACCTTCTGTGTCTCCCCCCGTATTTCGTTTTCATTGACCTTCGAGTGAATTACATTAACTACCCGAGGTCCGCCTGCATGCGGCTGCTGTGCTGGGTGAGGTGGAGCTGCTGGTGCTTGAGGCAGTCTTGCCTGCTCTTCTCTTGTCCTGGCCTTATCTACAAGTTCCCTCAAATGGCCCTGCCTTACCAGGTCTTCCAGGTCTGACTTTAGGGCTCTGCAACCCTGAGTCAGATGCACATCTTCGTTGCTTCCCAAGGCTTCTTCCCATAAACTCTCCTGGAACCCTTGTCGGTGCTCTAAGATAGGGTTGGGTTCGGATTTTATCCAGGACTTTGTGAATTGGGATTCGGAACATAGTCGTGACTGCCTGTACGATTCTCAGTCCTATCTCTTGTTTGTTGGATCCATTGTTACCTCGGCCTCGCTTCGGCGAGCCGTTTGCTTTCTCCTGCTTTATCGCCTTTATCCTTGGCGTGTCTTCCTCGGCTCTGGCGTATTTCTCAATTCTGGCCATGAGCTCCTCCATGCTTTTTGAAAATGTCTTTGCCAGTGACTTTCGTAGTGCGCAATCATCTTTCAGGCCGTTCTTGAAAGACACAACCGCCACCTCTTGATTGCATTCGGGTATTCGATTGAACACCTCATAAAACCTTTTTGCGTAGGCCCTAAGGCCTTCACCCTCACTGATTCTCAGAGCCATCAGGGCGTCCACCCTTAATGGCTGTAGTTTGTTTGTCACGAACCTAGCCACGAACATCTCAGCCAGGCTTTCCCAGGTCTTCACACTTCTCTTCGGCAATTTGTGAAACCAGTCCGATGCAATCTCCCTGAAGGATGAGGGGAACACCTTGCAGAACAACGGTTCGTTCCCAGTGTATAGTGCCATCGAGTTCAGGTATAATCTGACGTGAAAGTTGGGGTCCGACTTCCCATCGTATATCTGGAACCTCGGCATACTGAATCTTTTTGGTGCCTTAAATTTGTCCAACTCCACTGAGAATGGTGTTCTCGGTTTAACAGGGGAAGTTACCTTGGCATTTTGTTGCTTCCTCTTGAGGTAATTTCTCAAGTCCTCCTTAGTCCGCCCAGGAGCTCGGCTATCTCCTGATTTCAATCTTTTAGGTGCATTGCTCTCAGCTTCGTTGTGAGCCATTTTTGACCGTTCTCCATTAGTTGCGTCGAAGCACAACTCCTATCTTTGAACATGCTGATGTTCTCTGGGGTCTGCCTCTTTGGTGCGATGTGTCCTTCGAGATTCTTCCCTTCTCGACTCTCCTCGCCCGACCTCCCTTGACGGCCGGTGAGAGTGTTTTTTGCTCCTGGCGTGCTGGGGGGCTACAGGAATTATTTTCTGCCCTCTTTTCTGAGCATTGGCCGCTGGAATCGGTGTGTCCTGTAGCGGGAACGGTGGCTGCATGACATTGTTTTGCATCATGAAATTGGCAACCGATTGCAGGTCTGCCAATTTGTTCGCCATCCTTTTCATCTCTTCGTCCCTCCGTAGGCATTTGTCTTTCCATGCCTGGAGGTTATCCTCGTTATAGTACCTGGTTTGATCTGTTTTCTTTGGTACGTCGCCTTCTAGGCCGACGTCTTTCCCTCCGTGATTCTGGTCACGGGTTTCTTCGTTACAATTGTCTTCTTCGATGTTAAGGTCGATAGGTCTCCCACTCCCAGTAGGAGTGTTATCCCTAATCTTCTCTTTCTGTCCGTCGTTGGCCATCTATTCTCCTTTCTTTCCCACAGACGGCGCCAAATTATGTGAGTGATTTTCTGACCACACTACCAACTCAGTATTCAACAGGAGAGCACTGGCAGAATAGATGACGCCTGATTGACCTGCAACAGAAAGAAGAGATTCCGGTGGTGGTTCGTCTGCCCGGGGGCACTCCGATGATCAAGTCAGTTATCTCTCAAAGATAGATCAAGTGCTTAACTCACTATTCAGAATATAAATTGTGTACCTTAGACCCATGGGGATGCCTCTCTTTTATAGTTAACTCAATCTTAGTCCGAATAGAAGCCTAGCTTCAATGGACTTCTGCTTAGTGCTTATCATGGACTTTCCCATAGATAAAGATAAACTCCCTAAGAGCTTATCCTTATCCAGGCTGAAGTCCTTCCTCATTCTAGGACTCTTGTCCCTTATCCGCTTATCCCGGACTCCGATATCTTCGGAGATAACCTCAACCTAGCTGAGATCACCTCGGCGTCACGACCAGGGCACGTGGTACCTCGGCTTACACGTTTTGAGTACCAACACGTGGCCAAGGTGATGCCGACGTGTAAGCCGAGGTGCCACCTGTCCTGGTCGTGACGCCGAGGTGATCTCGGCTAGGCCAAGGTTATCTCCGAAGATATCGGAGTCCGGGATAAGCGGATATGGGACAAGAGTCCTAGAATGAGGAAGGACTTTAGCCTAGATAAGGATAAAGCTCTTATGAAGTTTATCTTTATCTATTGGAGAGTCCAGGATAAGCACTAAGCTGAAGTCCATTGAAGCTAGGCTCCTATTGGGACTGAGTTTGTGTTGGCTATAAAAAGTGAGGCACCCCCATGGGTCTAGGGTACGCAATTTATATTCTGAACAGTGAGTTAAGCACTTGATCTATCTTTGAGAGAAAACTGACTTGATCGTCGGAGTACCCCCGGGTGGACGAACCACCGTCGGAATCTCTTCTTTTTGTTGCAGGTCAATTAGGCACCATCTATTCTGGCATTGTTGTCCAGTTGAATTCTGAGTTGGCAGTGTGGTCAGAAATTCACTTACACAATTTGGCGCCGTCTGTGGGAAAGAAAGGAGGATAGATGGCCAGCGACGAACAAAAGGATAAGGTTGGGGGTGAAATCCCTATTGGGAACGGTAAACACGTTGACCCTAACATGGAGGAAGATGGTTGCAACGAGGAGACTCAGGACCAGAATCACGGTAAGAAAGACGTCGGCCAGGAGGGCAATATACCGAAGAAGTCAGACCGAAGCGGGTATTACAATGAGAACGACCTCCAGGTATGGAAAGATAGATGCCTGCGAAGGGACGAAGAGGTAAAAAAGATGTCAAACAAATTGGCTGACCTGTAATCGGTCGTCAATTTTATGATGCAAAATAACGTCATGCAGCCACCGTTACCGCCGCAGGACACGCCGATTCCAGCGGCCAATGCCTAGAAAGGAGGGCAAAAAACAATCCCTTTAGCCCCCCAGCACACCAGGAGTGAAAAACACTCTCATTGGCCTTCAGGGGAGGTCGCGCGAGGAGAGTCAAGGAGGGAAAAATCTCGAAGGACACATCGCACCAAGGAGGCAGACCCCAAAGAACATCGGCATGTTCAAAGGCAGGAGTTGTGCTTCGACACAACTAATGGAGAAAGGTTAAAGAGGTCTCACAATGAAGCTGAGAGTAATGCACCAAAAAGATTGAAATCAGGAGATAGCCGAACTCCTGGGTAGACCAAGGAGGACTTGAGAGATTACCTCAAGAGGAAGCAACAAGATGCCGAGGTAACTTCCCCTATTAAGTCGAGAACACCATTCTCGACAGAGTTGGATAAATTTGAGGCCCTAAAAAGATTCAGTATGCCGAGGTTCCAGATATACGACGGAAAGTCAGACCCCAACTTTCACGTCGGATTATACCTGAACTCGATGGCACTATACACTTGGAACGAGCTGTTGCTCTGCAAGGTGTTCCATTCATCCTTCGGGGAGATTGCATCAGATTGGTTTCACAAACTGCCAAAGGGAAGTGCGAAGACCTGGCCGAGATGTTCGTGGCCAGGTTCGTGACAAACAAACTACAGCCATTAAGGGTAGACGCCTTGATGGCTCTAAGAATCAGTAAGGATGAAGACCTTAAAGCCTACGCTAAAAGGTACTATGAAGTGTTCAACCGAATACCCGAGTGCAATCAAGAGGTGGCGGTCGTATCTTTCAAGAACGGCCTAAAAGATGACTGTCCACTACGAAAGTCTTTGGCAAAGACATTGCCAAAAGGCATGGAAGAGCTCATGGCCAGAATTGAGAAATATGCCAGAGCCGAGGAAGACACGTCAGGTACTAAGGAGACAAAGCAAGAGAAAGGAAACGGCTCGCCAAAGTGAGGCCGAGGTAACAAAGGATCCAACAAGCAAGAGATAGGACTGAGGGCTGCACAGGCAGTCACAACTGTGTTTCGAATCCCAATTCACAAAGTCCTGGATAAAATCCGATCCCAGCCCTACTTCAGAGCACCAGCTAGGGTACCAGGAGAATTTATGGAAAGAAGCCTTGGTAAGCATTGTGCTTACCATAATGAGGATGCGCATCTAACTCAGGGTTGCAGAGCCCTGAAGTCACACCTAGAAGACCTAGTAAGGCAAGGCCACTTGAGGGACCTTATAGATGAGGCCAGGACAAGGGAAGAGCATGCAAGATTGCCTCAGGCAACAACAGCTCCACCCCCCCAGCACAACAACCACAGGCAGGAGGACCTTGGGTAATTATTGTAATTCACTCGAAGGTCAACGAAAACGAAATACGGAAGGAGACCCAGAAGGTAAAGCACTTGCAGCACGTGTACCAGGTTGGGGAGAAACGACATCGGGCCGAAGAGTGCCAGGGACTAGTAGTGTCCTTTACTGAAGCCGACCTTGAGATGGTACAACATCCACATAATGATGCCTTGGTAGTATCCCTCCAGGTTGGGGAGTGCCAAGTGAAGCACATCCTAATTGACTAAGGCAGCTCTTGTGACATCATGTATGTCAAGTGTTACAAGGAGCTTGGCCTTCACCCAGACGATATGGAGCAATCCAATGGCCCAATGATCGGATTCAATGGAACACCGACATGGCCACTGGGAGCAGCAAGCTTGGAGGTGCAGGCTGGCACCAAGAAGATAAAGACAAAATTCACCATAATCGACACACCCTCCCCTTACAACGTCATCCTGGGAAGACCATGGTTGCATGCAATGGGTGTTGTTCCCTCAACATTGCATTAACTATTGCGGTTCCCAACAGAGCATGGGATAGAGGAGGTCAGAGGAGATCAGCCGCAGGAAAAAAACTGCTCCATGGCAGCAATAAAATCTACCTGCAGCATACGAGAGCCAGAAAGGGCAGAGATCGAAGACGAGGATGTGGAGGTCCTAGAGGATGTCGGCAATGAGCCAGCCGAGAAGAGTGAAAAAGCACTGAAGAACATCCTCGCCCAGCAGGGGGATGAAGAACGCTTCTTCCTTCTAGGCTCGGGCTTAGCCGAAGAAGAGGAAAAAGAGCTGGAGGCCTTCTTGAGAGCAAACATTGAGGTGTTTGCCTGGACGCCTTATGAAAATGCCTGGCATTGACCCCGAGGTTACTTGCTATAAACTAGATGTAGACAGGTCAGCCAAACCTGTAATCCAATGAGCAAGAAGACCGACATTAATGCACGTTGAAGCAGTGGAAGAGGAAGTAGATAGGCTTCTGGAAGCCAAAGCCATTCGAGAGGTTGATTACCCGACATGGCTATCAAATAAGTGGTGATAAAGAAAAAGAATGGTAAATGGAGGGTCTGCGTGGACTTTACCAGCCTAAATAGGGCCTGTCCCAAAGACAGTTTTCCTTTACCCAAGATTGACCAACTGGTGTATGCCACTTCAGGCCATGGAAGGATGAGCTTCCTGAATGCCTACATGGGGTACCATCAGATAGCCATGTACCCCCAGATGAAGAGAAGACTGCGTTTATCACCCCAAAAGGGTTATATTGCTACAGAGTGATGCCTTTTGGGTTGAAAAACGCAGGAGCAACTTACCAAAGATTGGTAACCAAGATGTTCAGACACCTGATTGGCCGAACAGTGAAAGTTTACATCGATGAGATGGTCGTGAAGACCAAGGAACCTGCAAGTCATCTGGCCGTCCTAAAAGCAATCTTTGACATCCTTAAAACATATCGGCTCTGACTCAATGCATCAAAGTGTGCATTTGGAGATGGATCTAGTGAGTTCTTGGGATACTTGGTGACCAGAAGGGGCATTGAGGCCAGCCCAGATCAGATCAAGGCCATCATAGTGTTAAAGAGCCCGACGTCGGCAAAACAGGTGCAGGTGCTAACTGGAAGGGCTGCAGCCCTAAATAGGTTCATAAGTAGAAGCTCAGACAAGTGCAAACATTTCTTCAACTTAGTGAAGAAAGCCACAGACTTCTTATGGACCGAGGAGTACGAAGCTTCCTTGGCCGACTTGAAGAGGTATTTGACCACGGCTCCAGTTCTCTCAAATCCAGAACCTGGAGAGGAGTTGTTCCTGTACTTGGCAGTTTCCGAACATGCGGTAAGCGCAATGGTAATCCGAGAAGAAAAAGGGGAACAAAGGGCTGTTTATTATGTAAGCAAAACCCTGGCTGATGCAGAAACCATGTATTTACCCTTGGAGAAGTTAGCACTGGCCTTAGTAATGGCTTCAAGAAAGCTGAACCATTACTTTCAAGCCCACAAAATTGTGGTGCTAACTGAACATCCTTTGAAGTGCCTGTTGCAGCAGGGAGATCTGACAAGCAGAATAGCTAGATGGGCAGTGGCCTTGGGCTAGTATGACCTGGAATACAGACCCAGAACAGCAATCAAAGGCCAAGTCTTGGTCGACTTCGTGGCCGAATTCACGCCAGAATCCATCGTACATCGAGCCCCGTCGAGCCGAGGTGAATGATGTCCAAGTGAGAAAAGAGGAGCCAAACCAAGGGCAACGGAACAAATGAAGGAAGAAAAACTCAGACCCTGCAGCATTAACATCGGTGACTCCTTTCGACTGTTTGTCAATGGGAGTTCAAACCGACAAGGAGCGGGGGCAGGAGTAGTACTGGTATCTCCAGATGGACAGATACTAGAACAATCCATTCGTTTGGGTTCAAGGCCTCAAACAATGATGCAGAGTATGAAACGCTGATTGCAGGACTGAAACTGGCAGTAGCAGTAGAAGCAGACGAGGTGGTAGTCTTCTGTGACTCACAGCTTATAGTCAACCAGACAACAGGTGAGTTCGCAGCCCGAGACGAAAGGATGTCGGCCTATGTAAAGGAGGTCAGCAGATTGGTGGCCTTGTTTCAGAATTGCCGACTATAGCAGGTTAGCTGAGATGATAACAGCCATGCTGATGCCCTGGCAAACCTGGCAAGTGCAATATAACCTAGAAAGGCAAGGATGATAATGGTTGACTACTTATCGGGCCCGAGCATTGAACCACTGACCACAGAGCGTGAAGCAATGTGTGTGGACATGGGACCAAGCTGGATGGACGCAATAATAGCATTCCTGAAAGAAGGAAAACTGTCAGATGATCACAAAGAGGCACACAAGATCAGATTGAAGTCGGCAAGATTCAGTCTGACAGCAGAGGGATATCTCTATAGAAGATCCTTCACTGGACCCCTTTTGAGGTGTGTACATCCTTTACAAGTTAAAGATTTTCTATACGAAATACATGAAAGAATATGTGGAAGCCACGCAGGGGGCAGATCACTTGCCCACAGGGTCATTACCCAAGGGTATTGGTGGCCCTGCATGCAGAAAAATGCAGAAGCCTATGTCAAGAAGTGTGAAAAGTGCCAAAGGTTTGCACCACTGATACACCAACCAGCAGCCGACTTGAACCTAGTATCCAGTCCTTGGCCGTTTGCCGAATGGGGCATGGATCTTGTTGGAAAACTGCCCCAAGCAACTGGACAAAGGAAGTACCTGCTGGTAGCAACAGATTACTTCACCAAATGGATAGAAGTTGAACCCCTTGCCAAGATCCGAGACGTGGACGTGAAGAACTTCATATGGAAAAACATCATCACCAGATTTAGGATTCCAAGAGCAATAGTTGCCGACAATGGAACACAATTTGACAGTAAGCTAATCAAGAGCTTCTGTGCAAAATTCAAGATCAAGAATTACTTTTCAACCCCAAGTTTTCCTCAAAGCAATGGACAAGCAGAAGCATCCAACAAAGTTATCTTGGATGGGATAAAGAAGAGACTGCAGGCAACAAAAGGAAAGTGGGTGGATGAGTTACCCAGTGTACTCTGGGCATATTAGACTACGCCGAGAAGATTAATGGGGGAATCCCCCTTTGCCATTGCTTATGGCACAGAAGCAATTATTCCACTAAAGGTCGGCATCCCATGAATCAGAACCCAGGCAGTGGAGGATGGAACTAATGATGTACTCTTAGCTCGAGATCTGGATTTGCTTGAAGAAAGAAGGGAGAGAGCTGCAATTCAGTTGGCGGCCTACCAACAACAGCTTGCCAGGGCTTATAATAAGAAGGTCAACCCAAGGGAGTTTCAAATCGGCGACCTCGTCTTGAGAAAAGTCGTCGGCAACAAGAAGGATCCCAAAGAGGGCAAGCTTGGCCCAAATTGGGAGGGACCCTATAGAATCATCTCGGTATTGGGCAATGGGGCATATCGGCTTAAAGACAATGAAGGCAAAGAGTTGCCAAGGCCTTGGAATACTTGCAATCTTAAATTTTTTTATCATTAAATTTTCTTGTTCTTTGTTATTAGCCAAAGTAATAAATAAAGTTTGATTCTTCACACTTGTGACTGATAAGATAGTTGATGATGTTTCTAGAATACATGCATAAATGAGAATCCAAGTGAAACTTAAGTTCACATTAGGGGCCAGAAAGTTGGAAATTGGTTCCTGACAAGGTAGAATATACAAGCTAAAATCAGCCTAACACTTGTTGAAATTTATGAAAAATTTACAAGTTGAAGTTAAACCGAAATCATGTTTAACACTTGTTGAAATTTGTGAAAAAATTACAAGTTGAAGTTAAACCAAGATCATGTTTAACACTTGTAGAAATTTATGAAAAATTTATAAGTTGAAGTTAAACTGCGGTTATGTTTAACACTTGTTGAAATTTGTGAAAAATTTACAAGTTGAAGTTAAACCGAGATCATGTTTAACACTTGTTGAAATTTGTGAAAAAATTACAAGTTGAAGTTAAACCGAGATCATGTTTAATACTTGTTGAAATTTGTAAAAAATTTTCAAGTTGAAGTTAAACTGAGGTTATGTTTAACTCTTGTTGAAATTTGTGAAAAATTTACAAGTTGAAATTAAACCGAGATCATGTTTAACACTTGTTGAAATTTGTGAAAAATTTACAAGTTGAAATTAAACCGAGATCATATTTAACACTTGTTGAAATTTATGAAAAATTTACAAGTTGAAGTTAAACCAAGATCATGATCATGTTTAACACTTGTTGAAATTTGTGAAAAAGTTACAAGTTGAAGTTAAACCGAGATCATGTCAAACACTTGCTGAAATTTGTGAAAAATTTTACAAGTAAAGGCCAAGGTTGTATTAGAATAAGTACTTATGTATTTGCCGATGTAAATCGTTGGGGGGTATAACAGAGGTATTTCACCCCGAGAAGATTACACAGTTAAGGTGTTCATTAAAGATATGCAGAAATATTCTAAGTATGAGAGTCATACAAAACAGTAAAAGGAGGACAAAGATACAAACATTCAGAAGAGAAAGTTGTATTTATATTCAAAAAAGGCACATCGGCCACAAGAACTACTTACATTGTTCCAGAGAAAGAAAAAGTACTAGGTATAGAAAAAAGAAAAAGAGCATCAAACTAAGATTCTTCAGCGCCACTAGCAGGTTGGGTCTAGAGCTCGAAAGACTGCTGAGAAGACATGTCGGCGGCCTTCTCAGCCGCGAGCTCAACATCTATTTCCTAGAGGGTTTGGTGGAGGCTCTTATCGGCAATAGGCGCGTCCGATATTGCCTTCTCAAGAGTAGCATCTTTGGGAACCTCTTCACCCTCCTCATCTTGAGTCAAGTCCAGGACTTGCTCATTTGAAGTAGGGGACTTGGCCCCAGCAGCCTCCTTTGATTTCCTCACCAAAGCTTCCTCCTCAGACTCAGAGTCGTCGTCGGATTGGCTTGGAGTTGGGGGGAATGGCAGGGCGAGGACGTTGGTGTTCCTGAAGGGGGAGTCCTCGGGGATTTCAAGCTTTTTCAGTAAAGCCATCCAAGCAAGGGTGAAGCCCTTGTTGCATGCCTGCTTCACCTGACGCTTGTAGTCCGCCGTGATATCGGCCACCCCCTCAGCATATGTCTTTCCGTCTGCGACCTTGACCTCGGCAGCTTTGGTGGCCAAGGCGTCTTGAAGTTCCTTTTGGGCCTCGGCTGTCTTCTCTTCGGCCTCTTTCTTCTGGGCCTCAAGAACTCTGTTAATGGCCTCAGCGGCATCCCCTTTTTCTTTAGCATCATCCTTAGCTTTGACAGCAGCCTCGGCCTGGTCTGCCAAAGTCTTCATTTTTTATTGTAAGTTTTTATTGGTCTTTTGTAGGCTAGTAGCCTCCTTAGTCTTCTCGGCCAATGCCTTCCTTGTCTCAAAAGATTGCATTGAGAATGAGTGGGTGTGCTGGATTGCCTGAAGAAAAATGGACAGAGCAAAAGATATTAGAAAATTTTCTAAGTATAAAAAAAGAAGAAAGAAAGATACCAAGTGTGAAGACTTACTTGAACAGAACACTGGAGCATCAGAGCAAAGTTTTCATACTCGCTCATCTCGGCGTTTTGGTCGAGATCTCTAGGAATGAGCAAAGCTGTGCTAAGGGCAACGCCGACGTTAACGTCATCGGCACTATCATCAACTTTGACCGATCTATCCTTCAAAGTAATGGGTGGAGCCCAGGGGGCATCAGATTTCATGGAGCCCGAAGCTGTTGTAGATTCGGACTTTGGCCTCTTTGACCGAGTCGATTCGGATGGTTGGGCCTCGGCGGGCCTCTTCTCGGCAACAAAAGGGGTTTTCTCGCTCGAAGCCAATTTGGAAATTGGCAAGGTGTCCTCAATATCAATCTGAGTCACCGTTGCCTTTGGCTGAGGCTTCTTTATTCTTTTTTGCTTTGACTTTGGTGGAGGCTAGGACTGCGTTGGTTGGGTGTTTATGGTGGATGAAATGTTGGCCAAGAGATCTTTAGCAACTGCTTTCTGGCGGCCCATCTCGGCAGCAAAAACAGTTCGTTGCCGGCGTTGGCGTTGAGATGGGGGGATCAGATATGGAGCCGAGGTTGACGGCTGCTCTGCTGGATCAGAGGTCGATCCTTGATTTGGCCGAGATGTGGAGGCAGCTTGAGGAGTTGTGACAGAAGGGGGAGATTGGCTTTTCTTCCTATTTGGGACGTCGGGAAGTACTGATTTGTAGATTGGGATGAAATTGAGTACCAAAGGGGCTCTGCGCTTGTGGATTGGCAAATCTAATAACTTCTTCAAACCCTTGTTGGGGAAAAAGGACTTGCGGAAGCCTTTTTCTAGTTGGGGAAGAGCTGCAAGACAAACAGATATTAGTAACAAACGAAGAATTGAAGACTTCAAAAATAAGTAAGTATAAACACTGGGCTCTTACCATTACCCTCTACAAAAACTGTTCGAGGAAGAGGATAGAGGTAGAGGTCCTCATCTGGAGCGAACTCCCAGTTCCCTGAGATAATGATGTAATCATCTCCAACTCCCTTGTTGGAGTCTGGGAGGTCGGCAACAATTTTGTACTCTGTGGACCTCGGTTTGAGGCAGTAAATATAGCCTTTCTTGTTTTTAAGGCCACACATAGTGTAGCAGTATTGGATGTCGGCTAAAGTAACCCTAGCATTTTCTTGTTTGGCTAAGGCAATTATACCATTTATGACTCGGTAGGAATTGATGGCAAGCTACATTAGGTTCAACTTATAGTAATGGATTATCTCACGGAAAAGGATATTGAGTGGGAGCCGAAGTCCGCACTCGATAAAAGCTACAACAGGGAAGGGCATAGAATCAGTTGTGGGCATGATGGAGTCCTCCTCCCCAGCCAACCTCAGATGAACGTCGGCCGGAATTTCAAACTCCTGCCTAAAGTTTTCTAATTTGGTCGGGGTGTCTACCCTATTCTTCCACATACCCATAACGTCGGCTTAAATTGGAGGAGTTGGATTTCAGAATGAAGGTGTTTTATAAAGGTTATAACGACCTCGGCAAAAACCTAAACGTGAGCTGGGTAAGAATTTGTGAGGATCGTTTCAGTTTTTTTTAGAATTTGAGGATTCTATAAACAAATCCCAAACCTAGATTTATGGAAACAAAGATTGGAGGCACGAATCTGGAAAAGACACAGAAAATGGAAAACAAAGAACGTGTTTCAGAATCAAGAACAGTGATGAGCTATCAAGAACACTGTGATGAAGTGTGCACAAGGGTGTGAGGCCAAGAACAGTGGCAAGAGTGAACAAATTTGTGGGCAGTGTGTGTATTCAAGACACAAATTGGGCAAAAGCAAAATTGTAAAAGAAAAGTGCTCAGATACGTGATTTATAAATCAAGAACTTGAGCAGAACAACAATGGCAAACAAGGAATAAGGTAAAGCCTTCTCAAAAGGCCGAAACAAACAGATAGTATGAAGAAACAATCTAGTTTAGATCATAATTAAATCGATTACTTAATTAACACTATATTGAATAATTTGATTACAAAAAGTGTCTTTTTAATGTGTACTACTCTATCTTTAAAAAATTCCAATTTTGATTAATTAAATCCTCCACCGAAATCAATTCGTATTTTACATCACCTTTCATTCCATCTTTCCAAAATGCTAGAACCTAGGGTTCTACCATGACAGATGCTAAAAGCATTTGACACTGATGAGTGATGACCATAAAAAAAATTTAAAAAAATAAAAAAAGAAAAGAATAAAAGCAAGGAAGAAGAGAAAACCTAGGATGTTTAGCTGATGAACTCAAAAAAATGAGAACCCAAACAGCCCCAGTTTACCTTCAGTTACTTTGCAAGTGTTATGGCACGCAGGTATATAATACTAGCACAACTCAATGCGTGGCCAATTTAAATAAGTAAAAATAAAATAGAATATTTATTACAGATATTATGTTTAATTCAAGTGATAACAGTCTTGTTTATTATATTATTTGTCTATAGTTCGAGTCTTGTGCTTATTATTTGTCTAATGGTTTGTTTTTTTTAATGACAAAATGGACACTTGACATTAAAGTGGAGGACGATTTCAAGACGCCAACTAAGGTGTTACCTTTATTAATAGTATAGATATAGATATGCATCAAAATCTTTGCTTAGATGTTGGAGGATGGTTTTAGGACGTAACTAAGGTATTCCCTTTATTAGTAGTATAGATATAGACATGCATCAAAATCTTTGCTTAGGTGATAAAATGTCTCTGTACGTTTGGAATTGACTTTTTAATATTTTTTTTTATGGACTCATTTTTAATTTTTAAATGAAAATTAAAAATGTATTTGGTTTTGAGTTATTAAAAATGGTTTTTAAGTTTTTTATTTTATGTATTTTGTTATTTTTGGTGAACTTTTTATATTTTAGTCAATTTTTTTTTAAATATACCTAATCTTAATGTACTTAAAAATTAAAATATTTATGAATAAATCTAATAAAAAAATGAAAATACACTATTTCTTTTTCTTTTTTTTTATATTTAGTGAATTTCTAAAAGATTATTTTGACAAATTTTGTATTTTGTATTTTCAAGAATCACAAATATCAGGCCCCACCAATGCATCACATTTGACCATACTCTCCAAGCAAACGGACACCATAGAAACAGATGAGATACTAATTCCAAATCATTATTACAAAACACAGAAAACAGAGACAAACCTTTAGCAACTTGGTGTGCATTATTTTGAATTATTTTATTCTTTTTATATATTAAATTTTTAAAAATTTATAATTTTTGTTGTACATATTTTTTAATTTTTTTTTATTGTACATAATTTCTCATACTCTATCTTTGATGTACTAAAAAAAAATATTAACAACACAAATAGAACACAACCAACAAAGTTAACCTGATTGGTCAGAACTCTTACACTTAAGTAGGAGGTCAGTGGTCCAATAGTTCAAATCTCCCTATATGCGTGTGGGTCTTATTATTTGATTTGAAGAATGCTTTAGCTTGTATCGGATATCCTTACATTACATTACCTTTGGATGGTTTGGCCAAATGAGGTCTTCCTTTATATAGGCACTCTAGCTTTTAAGGATTATTCTAGATAGAGGTTTCCACATCCTTCTTAGAACTATCATTCCCTTTATATAGGCACCCTTCTCCTTATATTACATTACCTTTGGATGGTTTAGCCAAATGACTAGCTTTTAAATATTATTCTAGATAGAGGCTTCCACATCCTTCTTAGAACTATCCTTCCCTTTATATAGGCACCCTTCTTAGAACTATCTAAAAAATATAGAATTATATATAAGGTTCTTGCGTTCTCTCAAACCTTCCAAGAGTTTCTTGAATCTTTTATTCTAGGTAGAGTCTTTGACATCATTCTTAGAACTATCCTCCACTTTATATAGGCACATTGAGTTTATTATTAACGTAAAAAATTAGATTGATCGAATATCGATAGTCACATAATCTGGTTATATTTATCTTTAAAAAATTCCAATTTATTTTTAAAATCACATTCATTTTGTTTAAACAAAAATATGATTGGATCATGTGGTTACTAATATTATGAATGATTTACTCATCCATTTCCAAAAAATGAACAATTTAAATCATGATAATGGATCCAGGTCGGACCCAATTGATGGCACAACAACTCTTGCTATGAGGCACATCAACCACCCTTGTAGTATGTAAACCAAACACACTACTTGATTAGTTTAAGAGCAACATTTACTTTATGCTGCTTCTATTTCAGAACACTTTACCTTCTTATGATTCAAATATAAACAAAGAAACCTCTTGATTGAGGATTAAAAAGCAAAGTTATGATTTAAATATAAACAAAGAAACCTCTTGATTGAGGATTAAAAAGCAAAGTTATGATTTAAATATAAACAAAGAAACCTCTTGATTGAGGATTAAAAAGCAAAGTTATGATTTAAATATAAACAAAGAAACCTCTTGATTGAGGATTAAAAAGCAAAGTTATGATTTAAATATAAACAAAGAAACCTCTTGACTTAGGATTAAAAAGCAAAGTTAACTCTATTAACAGTTGGGTCGGGAGGGGGGGGAATTACTTGAATGTCATAATTTCCTATCTTAATCACATATATAACAAACTAAACCATAAATTGTACTAAACACCATATTTATTATTAACATAGAAATTAGCTTAATCTATTTTTAATTTTTAACCCAATTTCCTATTCAATAATATTTTAAATTAAACATATACATACATATATATATATATATATATATTATTACAAAAGAAACCAAAATTAGGGTTAGGGTTTGGTTAGGATTATGGTTTAATTTGAAGAAGAAGATGAAGATAATGGTAAATAAATTTTAAGGGGTGTATTTGTAATTTATCCTAATTCACAACAACCATTAGCCCTACTTGTTGCCAATTCCGCGAACAAGCTTTATTTAATTGAGTTATAATTTTTCCTTTGTTTTTGGTCTTCCTGCTCGAGTGGGAAAAGCTGCGCTTGAGTAGAGATATCACACCCTCAGAAGTTTGGCTTGTCTACAAAACTACTGGGAGGTCTGTTTTTACGATCGAGCATAAGTTCCAACGCTCGAGCGTAGACTCTGTTTTGTCACATGCATTTTTGTGACACCGCTTGAGCGGCAAGTGCTGCGCTCGAGCGGGAATCGCGGATCTGCTCACTATAAAAGCAGTGGTTTAGTCCGTTTTTAGGGAAACTGCTTCCAGATCTTCTTTGAGGGTTCTAGGGTTTTCTTCTGGGGCTATTTTGCTAGTTTGCTTTGATGTTTGATTGAGTATTAAACTCAAGGTTTGACAAGCATACATCAAAGAGTTGTTTGAGTGTTCTACTTCAAGAGTGTTCTTTTTCGGTGGAATCTGGAGATTTAAGCGTGGAGTATTCAAAGGAGTTCGAAGCTATGCACAGTCGTTGATTCGACATGGATGTTGTGGATTCAACATTAATTTGATCAATTCCGAGACGAAGGTTGCGGTGAAAGAGATATAGATTGTCAAAGATAAATTGACAGAGTTTGGGTAATTTCTTTGGTAAATTAGTATTCTTTCTTTCTTTCGTGGTGGATTGATTAGTGGCGTTTTGCCTGTGGTTTTTTAATCACAATTGGAGGTGCTTCAATTGTGATTTTTCTACGTTAAAATCGATTGTGTTGATTTATTGATTTTGAAGCAATAATCTAAATCAATTTCGTATGTGCTAGATGATTTAAATTATTTGTTTTAATTGTTTGGGTATTGTTGCAATTAATCTTGAATTGAATCACGAATCACATAGGTTTTTTTAATTTGCATAAGTATGAGCATCATCGAAGGACCAAAATAAAAAGTAAATTACCATAACACATGCAATATCATACCAAGGTCCTCGTCAACAAAAATTTCTTTTGACCAAACCTAGGTTTTAAAGGAAGGACCTATATCATCAACCCCCTCAATATTGCAATAAAACTAGTGAACCCAATCCAGATTTTGACACCTAGTGAAGGAAAGAGTAGGCCACTCTTTGTTTTTCTCAAAACTATAGGAGTCTGATTTTGTGTGATTTGTGATATGGATTTAATTCACAAAAGTAACTCGACCCATAGACCTTCATTGCTTAATGGTACAAACTATTCTTATTGGAAAGCTCGTATGAGGGCATTTTTAAAATCTATTTACGAGAAAGTTTGGCACTATATGCTCTATGGGTGGAGTGAACCTATTGTCACCATTGATGGTGCTGATATCGCCAAACCACTCAATCGATGGGACGCAATCGATTATCAAAACTTAAGTTGGAATAGTAAAGCTCTCAATTCCCTCTTTTGCTTTGTCACACCAAAAGAGTTTCATCGTATTTGCCTGTGTGAGATAGCAAAAGAGAGTTGGGACATTCTTGAAACTATTCACGAGGGCACTACTGCCGTTAAACGTTCAAAACTTCGACGCCCCACTGTAGACGTCCCCGAACGCCCCGGGAGGGTTGGTCCAATTCTATTCATTTGGGGTCACTATAGCTCGGACTCTCAAATCGTCACGGTTCTAAATCTGAACCAAAGAGTCCAAATCCGGAAAATCGTTTTGAGAAAACAGATTTTGAAAGAAGTGCCAAACATGGACTGCTTTGCCAGATACAGAGTCGCCACCTAAATATTTTATTTTGGGGAAATTTAGGAAACCCTGACTCGTTGCCTAAGGCCACGTGTCCGTCATCACCAAAGTTGCCTCGGCTCGGGAACTTGGGTACAATTGGGGAAGGTCACTTCGTGAGCACCCCCGCTCGCCCGATCAAAGATCGGCCTCTACTAACCATGATATCAAGTTTTGAAAACACTATGTGTTCTTATTTCGATTTTTTAGCCTAGGTTTACTATGTGATGCGCACAGCATACAAGTATAGACTGGATCGCCTGAATTAGAACAAAACATTTCATGTTTGTTTGTTTGAAAATGGTTTGATGGTGCTACCCACAAGTAGGCTAAGACGTGGATTTGCCACCCTCAGGTGGGCTTAGAAAACATGATTTTGCCACTATCTAGTGGGCTTAAAACACACATTTGATTAATTGTTGCAATCCAAATAACCCAACCTTCATCCACAGGCATTCAAGCAGTTATATCACATAAACAAATAGCCTCATGGTAAGCATGCTATTCATGGCAGCACTCACACGCATACAAGGATGCTAAAGCATAAAACTCACCGAGTACTCCAAGCCAAAACAGATCTACTTAGAATCCCAGCATGTCCTAATTTTATACAGAATGCCTAATGCCAACACATGCAAAATGCAACTATGCAGCTCGGCTATTCTAAACATGGCATATGAGAATGCAACACTAACAAGTATTCCAAACTTTGAAATTGAAAATACAAATGCAGTTAGTATGATGCGGCCAAGCCCGGGTGCATGCAAAACAGATAAATATGCAAACATGCTGTCATACTGTATGCTAATTAAAACATGCCCAATCTAACCATTGAAAGCTCGGTAAATAAAAGGGAGAAAGACGTGGGGTTGGAAGACATACATCACACACATGCACACTTATTACAGTTATGCCCTCGCGCAGAGGGTCCGAATAAATAGTACAGTCCAAATAATACAGTCCAAATATATACAAATTCCTATTTAATTTACAAATTAACTAAGAAAAATAATAAAACTGGCATGCAAGCCAAGGACTGCCTTGACTCTTCTTCAGATGATGGATGATGCATGTCTGGGCTGCCTTGCACGGAAATCCACTGGGATGCCCCGATTAGCCTCTGTTTTACAATTATTCTTGGAAAGCGCGCCAAGCTTCGGAAGGTTCCTGCTTTTTGATTTGCTGCAACAGAGAGCAGGAAAGGGGCATAGCAATGTATTTTCACAAATGTATGCATGCCTCGATCCTCATGCCACCAATCACGCATCTCGATGCATGATGGCCGAGGGGTCGAATTGTGCAACTCAATATAGAATGAATGCACATATAAACACAAAAGACCTAACTCCATCATGGATAATCCGGAGTGTCGGTGACTAGGAATTGAGACACGTTCCGTCACTCGAAGTACGAAACGTCCCTCGTTTTCCGTGCTCGGGCTAACTCCTATCCTAAGCACAATGCAATATGCATGACATGCATGAATGCAACTAATATACAACCTAGCATACACAATGCTATGAAATGAAATGGCATACACAATGCATGAGATAACATGGCATACACAATGCGCTAACATACAACCTAGCATACGCAATGGTATAAAATGAAATGGCATACACAATGCGCGATGGACTTACACTAACATGAGTAGACCTCAGCCACACTCACATATGAGGCCATCAGATGAAAATGAGACAACTCGGAATGCGTGCACACATGCACGTAAACTGAGGACCGATCCTAAGGCACAAAATGCCACACTATCGAGACATGGCAAGGCATGGAATATGGCATACAAGCATACAAATTTCAGAGGCAATAAGTGATGCAAAAAAGCCCCGAAAGATGGCAAAATGACACCCGATGCATGAAATGAAACCGAAATGCAAAACTAGGCCTATGCATTGGCCTATAGCTATACAAAACATGCACTATTTGCTTATGAAATATGAAGAAAGATTCAAGGAAGTCCAAAAATAAGCACATTTACAGTTTTAAGCAAGGCCAAACAGCAAACACAAATAGGGCAAAACTAGCATGCAAAAATGGCCCTAAATGTGAGATAAAGAAGCAACTCACAGCTGCTGACCCCAAACAGATTAGGGCTCTTCAACAATGTTGAAGAGGGGCCCAAAATATGACCTTTTACAGTTTATGGAAAACCACAAAAATCAGCACAGGTATGGCTAAGCTCTCATGTAAGAAATGGGCCAAAAGATGGACAAAGAAGAAAGTGGTGGTTTCTGGTCTCAAACACAAAGGGTCCCTCAACAATGTTGAAGAACGACTCAAAATATTGCACTTTACAGTTGATGGCCGGACCCAAAATAGTATGCATGAAAGCCTAACATACTATGCAAAATGAGTCTAAAAAGATAGATATAACACAAAGTATATAAGGGATGCCTCAAACAGTGAAAGACACTTAATGAAACATTAATATGGGGTCAAAATAAGGCCATTTGTAGTTCGGACCAAAGCTCAAAAGCAGAAGCATAAGAGGCTAACAAATTATGCAAAAATGGAGCCAAAAGAGGGATATAAAGGCAACTGATAAATGAAAGCCTCAAATAGAAATGACCCCTTCAACAATGTTTAAGAAGGGCTCAAAATAAGCTTCTTTTCAGTTCATGATAGAGCTCAAAACAGTTTATACATAGGCCAAAAATACTACACAAGAAAATGGCATACAAG
>NW_021025248.1:575807-612476 GCF_004153795.1 Camellia sinensis
GTAAACACAAATAGGGCAAAACTAGCATGCAAAAATGTCCCTAAATGTGAGATAAAGAAGCAACTCACAGCTTCTGACCCCAAACAGATTAGGGCCTTTCAACAATGTTGAAGAGGGGCCCAAAATATGATGTTTTACAGTTTATGGAAAACCACAAAAACTAGCACAGGTATGGCTAAACTCTCATGCAAGAAATGGGCCAAAAGATGGACAAAGAAGCAAGTAGTGGTTTCTGGCCTCAAAGATAGAGGGCCCTTCAACAATATTGAATAGGGGCCCAAAATATGATATTTTACAGTTTACAACAAACCACAAAAACCAACACAGGTATGGCTAAGCTCTCGTGCAAGAAATGGGCCAAAAGAGGGACAAAGAAGCAAGTGGTGGTTTCTGGCCTCAAACACAAAGGGGCCCTTCAACAATGTTGAAGAGGGGCTCAGAATATTGCACTTTACAGTTGATGGCCGGACCCAAAACAGTATGCATGCAAGCCTAACATACTATGCAAAATGAGGCTAAAAAGAGAGATATAACACAAATTATATAAGGGATGCCTCAAACAGTGAAAGACCCTTAATGAAACATGAAGATGGGGTCAAAATAAGGCCATTTGTAGTTCGGACCAAAGCTCAAAAGCAGAATCATAAGAGGCTAACAAATCATGCAAAAATGGAGCCAAAAGAGGGATATAAAGGCAACTGATAAATGAAAGCCTCAAATAGTAATGATCCCTTCAACAATTTTGAAGAAGGGCTCAAAATAAGCTTCTTTTCAGTTCATGATAGAGCTCAAAACAGTTTATACATAGGCCAAAAACACTACACAAGAAAATGGCATACAAAGGGAGATAATGAAGCAAGTGCAACAAGGAGGCCTCAAACAGTGAGAGGCCCTTAAACAAAAGTGAAAAAGAGCTCAAAATAAGCCTAACTCCAGTTAGGGTCGGAGCCTAAAACAGCAAGCACAAGGAGCTAGAATAGCATGCAAAATATGGACCAAAAAGGGGGAAATGGAGCTTACCCTTGTAGACCAATCTTTTGGCAACTCTTAGACCAAAATGCAGCACTCTTAGGCTCTGGAGAACACCCTCAAACTGCTGGAATGGAGGATGGAAGGGTGGGACTATGGGTTGATGAAGAAAGGGGTATAGGACTTGAGAGTTTTTGAGCTTTGAATAGAGAGGGAGAGAGATATAATGCAAAGGGCTTAGGGGGGAATTTTGTAACCCTAAACCAGCAGTTGGAGCTGCTGATATATAGGCCAAAGAGGGGGAAAAAGGGGGGGGGAAATGGAGGGAAAATGAGTCAAGTTTCCCTCCAAAAGTGCCAAACCCTCGGACATGGGTGAAGTGTAAAAAGAAATACATGGCTAGAATGTACTTGGGGCAAGGATTATGGCCGGCCAGCTCAAAAGGGCAGAAAGGTCATTTCACCAGCTAGGTGGCCGGCCTACTAGGTTTTCTGGCCGGCCAGCTACTTTCAGGACAAAAAAATGGACTACCGGAAAGAAAAGTGGCCGGTGGGTGGTAGAAAGGTCCAATGGTGGCCGTTCAAGTGTCCAAATTGAAGCCCCGGAAGTTATCTTTCCAATGGCATAAACTGTGCATTAAAATTCCTCCTGTGGAAAAAGTTATGCCCTTTTTGGTGAAGCCCCGCAGATTTTCGTCCAACCGGAGTGATGCCCTACTTCAATCAACTATATCTTCCCCGTCCGGAATTGGATTTCGGAGATTTTTGAGTGCAAAATGAAGCCCTGGAAGTATTATTTCCAACGGTGGTGGCCTCATAGCTTGATTCCAAGTATGCCAATGAATAGGCCCGATTCGACGAGGGTTGTTCGACTCTTTCTTAACGGTTCATGCCCATTTTCTCCGCCAACTGGATTTCTTCCCTCTTCTCCTCTTTTCTTCAACTTCAAACCCCTAAGCAAGGTGTTTTGAAAGATTTTTTCAAAGATTTCATCTCTCTTTCATTCTTGTCCACTTTACCCTTGCTTGGTTTACCGAAAAGCGCAACATTTAACAAAATGCGAGCGTGAGAACATCGTAGGAACTTTATTTCAAAAACGTTTTTGAGAGAGAGGGTTTTAAGACTAAAATCTTTTGATCAAGATTGTTTTGGTCCAGAACAGGAGTATGAAGCTGAGATTTGACTCTCTCTCTTTGCCGAAGAAATTGCACCTTTCCCCTGCACACCTTTCTCCACCAAGTAAACCATCAGTCACGTCCAAGTCTTAAAGGTAGTCAAAAATGGGGTGTCTACACTCACCTCCTTTTTTGAAACTCTTTTTATGCGTGATGATGAGACGTTTGATGATTTTTATGCTAAACTTAGTGACATCGTGAATTCCTATTTCACTCTCAATTAAAAAATCCCTAAATCGAAAGTTGGAAAAAATTTGAGGTCTTTACCCAAGAGGTTCCAATCAAAAGTGACAGCTATTGAAGAAGCTTAGGATGTTGAGAACCTCATGCTTGATCAGTTGGTTGGAAACTTGCAGACTTATAAAGCCCACCAGATTTCCAAGAAAAAATAAAAAAGATAGTGTGGCTTTTACCAGTGCTCATGAGACTACTAAGACCCTCGAGGTTGAGTTTGATCTAGAGTCTGAAATGACAGCGGTTACCAAACAGTTTAAAAAAAAATTAAAGAAAAAGAAGCCGAATTTCAAGGATTCTAGTTCACAACATAAGGGCAATGAAAATTTCGAAATTTTTCCTTCAAAAGTTGTTCCAAATACTGAGAAGAAGACTATGAAGGGGCATGGACATTATGCTCAAGATGGACGGTCCGAGAGATGTAGGCTTCCCAAAAATTTTTGGCTTTGTCAGAGGAAGGGAAACAACTAGAGTTATACTGGGGGCGGTTTGCAGTGGACTTGGGACATTTAGAGATAGACATGGTAAACCCAATAATGAAACCAACACTAACCAGACAGAACACCCCCCTCCCAAAAACCCCCCCAAAAAAAAAAAAAAAAAAAAAAAACCAAAACAATTAGGGCAGAAAAACCATTAGTAACACCAATCAGTAGGAACAAAACCAATAATAACAAAAACAGTAAAAAACAAGGAATGTCATTAGTAACCAAGCATTAGGTAGCACAAGCCTATAACAGTAAAATCCAAAGCAGAACAAAGCAAAGCCAAAAAAATCCAAGAAAACAAAAACTATAACCAAACCATGTATAACTGAAAGGCGCAGATAGCGAATTCCAAGCCTACATAGAATGAGTAACTGCAATGGACAAACTGAGAAAAGACAAAACACGGTGAAGACAAGAACAAACCAAACCCCAAACATAAATACTTACTAGACTAGGAACCCTCTGTGGAAGGGTGGGAACTAGTGAAGAATAAGAACAAAAAGAAAACAGAGACTAGAATAAGAACAAAAAGAAAACAGAGACTAAGGCACAAACAAAACCAAATTCCAACTCAGACACAGAGAGTTCCAACTCAGACACAGAGAGAGAGAGAGAGAAAAAAAAAATTGGGGGTGAGAAACTTACCAGGTGCGAACCAGAGGTGAAGATGGAAGAAGAAATCACCAAAACACAATCCAAATTAGTAGCTAATGAAGCCCTAAGCAAGCAAAAGAAAGATAGATGCGAAAGGAGAGGGAAAAAATGTGCCTAAAATGACGGGTTGAGAAGTATATACTAAGGCTCACCACTCGAGCGGGGTATTCAACGCTTGAGCATACACACCGAGGCGCGTCTCACTGCTCGAGCGATGAATGTGACGCTCGAGCGCAAAAAACAAGCTCCCAGAATCTCGCGCACTCTACAAAAGTACTGGATGATGGAAAAAGGCGCTCGAGAGGGTAAGAAAAAACACCAAAGGCAAAATGCACCGTTCTGAGCAGTTAAAAACATCTCATACTGTTAAGTGGGACTTGAAACAAGAGGGGATTAGAACAATAACAAGAATGTGATACTAAGATGAGATAATCCACAAAACATGAAGCCTACAAACTCACAATTTTGACAATATAAAGCACAATATTCATGAGCAAATCAGGTAAACATTAATAAATGAGCATAAGCGACATAAGAATACATAACTCAAAGACAAACATGAGAGCTCACATAATGAATGTGTGTGTGTATGTGTGTGTGTGTGTGCAATCCTATAGACTCGACCTTCTTCGCACACCCCACTTTCGGAGAGGCGCGAATTGGTCCTACAGTTCAGACTCCTGTCACAGTTCTGAATCTAATCTCACAAAGTGCAATGTGAGACTGATAAACACCAAAGAGTCCAATCTGGCAAATCATTTTAGAAAACTGATTTTGAATAAAAAAAGGGCCAAAAATGGATTGTTTTGCCAGATTACAGAGTCGCCACCTAAATATTTTGTTTTGGGGAAATTTAAGAAACTCTGACTTGTATCAAAGGCCACGTGTCCGTCATCACCAAAGTTGCCTCGGCTCGGGAACTTGGGTACGAGAGGGCAAGGTCATGAAATGAGCACCCCCACTAGCTCGATCAAAGGATCGACCTCTACTAAGCATGATATGCTGTTTTATAAACACATGTGTTCTTATTCCAGTTATTTAGCTAACTTTACTATGTGACGCACACATACAAGTATAGACTAAATCGCAAGACTTGGAACAAATCGACTCATGTTTGTTTTTGCAAATGGTTTGAAAGTGCCACTCTCAAGTGGGCTGAAATGCGGATTTGCCACCCTCGGGTGGGCTTAAAACATGATTTTTCCACTTCTCAAAGTAGGCTTAAAACTCACAATCATCGAATTGTTCCAATTCAAGTAATCAAGCCTTCATCCATAGGCACTCATGCAGTTAATCACTTAAGCACATAGCCTCATGGCAAGCATGCTATCATGGCAACACTCACATTCATGCAAGTATGCTAAAGCGTAAAGACTCACCGAGTACTCCGAGCCAAAACAAAAAAAAAAACTAGTTAGAAACAATGCATGATCCTAACTATGTTAAGATGCCTAATGCAACACATGCAATAATGCAACTAAATAGACTCGGCTATCTAAGATGGCATATGAATGCAACGATTTGATACACGTATTCAAATAAGTATTGAAATACAATGCAATTTGAATGATGCACCGAGCCTCGGTGCATGCAAGACAAATGAATGATGCAAACATGCAAGTGTAAGGTATGCTAATTGAAAAATGACCCTAAACTAACCATTGAAAGCGGTTAAGTAAAAGGGAGAAAGACGTGGGGTTGGAAGACATGCACACACGCACGCACACTCATTACAATATTACGCCCTCACGAAGGAGGGTCCGAATGAATAATTAGCTAAGCTACTCTAAGCTAAGCTAATCAAACTAATCTAATTAAACTAATTAGACTAATTATTACAAATCAAAATAAAGAAATAGCTAAGCTAAGCTACTTAATTATTACAACACTTAACTAATTAGCAAACTAATTAATTAAATTACAAAACCATGCTAACTAGACATGTAAAGCATTAACTACACTGCTTCAGCTCTGCTTTGGAAATAAAATATGCATGCACACAGCTTTTGCCCTGAAAAGCCTTTCCGGTTTGCCCTTGAGAGGCTCTGTTTGCAGGGTTACTCTAAGAACTTTCTGCTCCACCTTACCAAACCAATGTTGAGGAATGCACAAGTGGCCTACCGGCCATGAGTATTTGTTGTCGGCCATCTGCCGGCCAATGATGAAGCACTGCCAGCCATCAATGTACCAGTGCCGGCCACTGGTGTGCTGAATTGCCACACTGCAACAGAGCACAGATAGAGGAAAATTAAGGGTTTTCCAAGGATATGTTTGTACCATGCCCCTCTTTATCATCTCAAAACATCAAAGAAGTGGCATTCTTGGATCCAAAACCACCAATCAAGCATTTTCAATGCATGATGGCCAAAGATCCAAATTGTACACTTTCAATAATGCACAAAACCAAGACTCAAAGGACCACCACCCTATCATGCATGATCAAGGGTGATGGAGACAAAGGAGATTGGCTCATTTCATCACTTTGAGTATGAAATGGACCAATCTACCTTATGTTCAATATAACGTCAGATTGAACACATGCAACGCAAACAAAATATGCTTATCTTGGTCATGTTTTACTTGTCCAATTCTTGTTTACTCATTTTAGCATTACCAAGCCATTCTTTAGTTAATTTGTCCAAGGTGAGTGTCCTCTAATGAGAGAGGCGTCAACCAAAGAATGGTTTAAGACATGAGAGAGACCATGCCTTTGGCTAGGAGGAACGCTCATAAGAGGGTTAAAGCCATTGAGCACAACCTCTGTCAAGCTTAAACACAATCATAAGGTTAACCAACCCTCAAAACAAATGGAAAAATGAAGAAATGAGGGAGGTTGCAGAATTTCAGTGCTGAAATGGCATGAAAAATGATACTAAAACATGCAAGTAACACATGCACAACATGTTAAGAGCCAAAAGCATCAAAACTAGTGAAGAACACTACACTAGGAGCATGCAATACCCAGCTCAACTGACCAAACCAGCTCTGGACAGAGCTTAAACATGTCAAAATAGTGACTGCAACATCCTGAAATTGAAGCACAAAAGACAAGAAAAACATGCTCACATGTTAGGCCACAAACAAGGCTCAAAGCACCACTCTCAAAAACAATGAAAGAATGAAATAAGTGAGAGTGTGATAGAGCTATAAACACTGAAATCACATGCTAAATGATGCTACAACATGCAATCAACACATGCAAAACATGTTAGAGGTCTTGAAACACAATGCTAGTGAAACCATTTACACCACAACCATGCATAACAAGACTCATATGACCAAGAAGGCTCAAAATAGAGCTAAAGCATGCTAAATAAGTGGCAAAAACATGCTGAGATCAAGTCACAAATAGGTAGAAAAACATGCTCACATGCTAGGCAATCTACACATGCAAACAAGACACAAGGAGAGGAGGCCACCGCCTCCTATTTTGGACCTCAAAACACACTTTTTACCACTGAAATTCTCCTGAAATTCAGTGGTTAAAAGGCCAAAAACAAGTTGTTTTGAAAGCTTAAAAAAAGGCACAAAAGGCTTCACAAGCCAAAGAGCAAAAGAGGAGACATCCCCCTAACTCAACAAGGTTCAAACCATTATTTTAAAACCTTAAAAACAGAGCTTTTTATGGTTGAAAAACCAGGTCAAAGTAGTGTAAAGAGATGGTCAAGCAACCAATTAAAACAAAGCTTTAAAAGAGATAAGCTTTACCTTTGAAGCACAGCAACAAAACAGCCACAACTCTGAGCTAAAACCAACCTTAGGAGCTCAAACAAGGCCTCCAAGAACCTCAACTCCAAGATTAAGGTGTTTGGCTAAGGGTGCTAGTGCAAATGTGTAAAGAATTCCCACTTTCAAGCACAATATATATATATAGAGAGAGAGAGAGAGAGAGAATTCTAGAGAGAGAGAGAAATTTTGCTCACAAAATTTTGTAACCCTTTGCATGCAAGAGGAAGGCCTCTATATATTGAAGCTACAAAATCCTCTTGCAAAGATCCAACTATCCACGTGCAAGCAGATGCTCCAATCTGTGCAAACAGCTATCAAAAAAATATCAAAAAATATCAACTGAAAAACTGGTGGCAGTGATGGCCGGCAGGCCAAAGTCCATGGCCGACAGTGCTCTAAAAGCAGCATTCTAAAAAGACCAAAACATGGTCCAAAAATGAGATAGAACTGATGCAGGGTTTGGAAAGATCAAACCTGGGGCGCTTCGCCGCGGAGTTCGAGTGCTCGATGAGCAATCAAACTCATCACTGGATGTACCTACGAGAACATCCAAGTCTTGAGGACGGCCAAAAATGGGGTGTCTACAGTTGCCCCTTTTTGACAGAACTCGGAAGTCATGAAATGACGGGAGTGAATGTCAAAGCCCAGAGACGACCTATTTTTGACAACGCCAAAGACTTAGACAAACATTCAATATAACAATATAGACGCACTCGCAGGCTAGGGTAAGATGCAAATGATATGCACGATGCCGAACATAACATATGATCATGCAATAAGGGTTGTAATGAAACATTTAAATGCAAACGTTATGCAAAGAAATGCTACAGCAAACTCATACACAAACAAGTTAACACGAACCAAACTACATCTCATGCTGAAAGGATGTAAGAAAAGTATGCAATCTTAACTGCGCCTCACGCAAAAAAGGCAAAGAACAACAACCGTCGGGCACACCCGAGGCGGCAAACAAGACCCCAATGTGTGGCACATGCGAGGAAAGAAGCAATGATAACAAGTGAAATGCATCCCACTATTATGCAACCAAAACAAAGAATGATATAAGCATCGGAATCCGTCCAGATGCATTTAACCAAAACATCCTAACGCGCCACGCACGAGAGGGAAAAGAGAGCGGTGCAAACACTGGAGAGTGGTATAAACATCAGAGCACGTTCCAATGTTTCTAACCAAAATAGAGAGGTATAAGCGTCGAACCACGTTCCAAACGCTTCTAACCAAAAGGGTGGTATAAACATCAGGTACACAACCCAAGTGTTTCTAACCAAAACAAAGGTGGTATAAGCATCAGACACACGTCCCAAACGCTTCTAACTAGAGAGATGGTATAAGCGTCGGACGCACGATCCAAACACTTCTAACCGAAGGAGTGGTATAAACATCGGGCACACAACCCAATGCTTCTAACCAAAGCAAGGTGTGGTGTAAGCACCGGGCGTGCCCGAATGCTTCTAACCAAAACATGGTGTGGTGTAAGCACCGAGCATACCCGAATGCTTCTAACCAAAGCAAGGTGTTCAAAGGACAGGAATGATCTTACCCGAAATTCCTCTAAATGAACCGTACATACAATATCGTCTGGTTGCACCAGCTACAAATGAACCATACATATAACATTGTCTGGTTGCACCAGCTTCAAATGAACCGTACATACAATATTGCGCCTGCATAAGAAAGAAACTTAACAGGTACAATGCCATGCAAATGCATATTCCATGCAAGATGAATAACTGTAGCACAAATGTTAAAGGCATGCTTCTGTGCATAACATGCAAGAAACAAAACAGAGGCATATTCTATGCACAATAATCAATGATGCATACGCTATGCAACATGCAAATTCTATGCAAACATAATGATGCATGTTCTATGCAACATGCAAAAATGCATGCGCCATGCAACGATAAAAGCAATGCACATTCTATGCAACGACAAAAGCATGTTGGCGAAAGACGACTTAAAGGCAAATTCTGATTTACCTCTCGAAAGAGTTGCAATATGTTAAAAAAGGATACTCCTTGTTAGTGTTAATAAGCGATAACCTTTGTGCATTGGAAATGCGATTCCGAGCTTCCGTGAAGACATTCTGAGTCAAACACTGAGCATACCTTGCACTTCTCGAAATCCAAGGACACAAATCAAATAAACAGAGGCATAGGAAGCTTGTAGAATCATGCCAACCATTAGGGGAGGCCACCGGCCCCCTGCCAGCCATTGGTGGCCACTGCCAGCCATCAATAAACAAGTGCCGGCCATCGATGTGCCACTGCCGGCCATCGATGGCAGATTGGGGCAAATTTGACTTTTCACACTTGGGTCTTTAAAAACAAGTGAAAGCACTTCATTTCCTCACAGACCCTTGCACGAAATTCTTCTCCCTTGCTCTCTAGGTGCTCCTTCTCTCTAGATCCACGCGTTTTACGCATTTTCCAATACCCTAAAAACATTTTCTTCGCTAAAACCCTCTAGTTCTCTTCACTTTGAACCGACCAGAATTTGATTTTGACGCTTCTTTCTCCATTTCCATCATTCTAAGCTCATTTCCCTTGAGTTTCTTCAAAGGTTAGTACACTTTTTCGGGCTTTGACTTTCTTTGACTTTTTTTTTCTCCTAGGGTTGACTTTTTCAAAGTTTCACCCTTTTTCCTCATTGTTGTTTCTCTTGCATCTATTTCAGATGGCAGATGATATCCCACATGACGAGGCTATCCCCGCACTTCCTCCGATAGAGTTTGAGGGAGACTTCAAGGCGGAACTGGGGGCCGAGCCGGAGCCATTGCCGCCGAGCATACGCCCCTTCAATCCGGCGAGGTACCACCCTGAGACCCATATAGTGCCTACTGCAGGAGGCATCAAAGCCTTCACCGACTTCGCTGAGGATGCGCCAGATGACCTTCTACTGAGAGAGCCAGCATCTCATTTGTCGGCTATTGCTGTAGAGGTACGAACACTATTTTTCCGCGGTACTACCTTTAACTGTTTGCATTTCTTGCACTGTTTTGATCTGATTGCATAAACTGCATTGATCTGACTGTATCTCATACATTACTACTTTGCATTCAATTGTACTTTCATTGATTGATCTGATTGCATCCTATGCATTACCACAGGACGAGTCTCGCTCTTTCAGAGGCTACGGTACAACGACCGCTCGAGACTGGTACGGCGAGCTCCCAGCTAGAGTCCGCGACATCATTGACGAAACAGGCTTCGTTCTCTTCTGCTCTAGCCTAACGCGAGTCGTAGCGAGCCGTCCTCTCTTAGGGGCTTTAGTGGAGAGGTGGTGGGATACCACCAACTCCTTCTATTTCTCCACCAAGGGGGAGATGATGATGACCTCTTACGACTTTGCCATGATCACCGGCTTAGGCGTAGAGGGTGATTCAACCCCTCTCAACCCTGATATAGGAGAGTGGAAGACAGCATGGGCCGCACTACTTAAGGCACACCCACAGACACTCCGGCGGACATGGTCCGATATAGCTGATTCGAGGAGCAGTACAGGGGGTCTAAGTCAAGACAGTCGAGGAGACAGAGCAGTACACGAGAGGTTTCCTCATGTTCCTTTTCGGTACCACGTTATTTTTGAACAAGTGGAATATCGTGGGCATGTACTTGCTGAGCGCATTGGTAGTACTCCATCTGGTTTAATTCTATGACTAGGGCGAAGCTCGCCTCACTACCTTGTATGGATACATGAGCTTGACTTCTCGCATGAGTAGGAGCTTGATTGGCGGCTACTGGCAGGCTTGGGAGGTACACAGCTTAGTTCTCCCTTTTCGTTTTACATTTTCTGCCATGCTTTCTTCCTTTACATTTATTAAACACATGTACCTTCTGCTTTGCATTCTCTGCGTTTGCTCATACATTGTATGCTTTCTGCTTTGCATTTTCTATATCTGCCCATACACTATATTGATCACATTTTCCTTGTAGTTGTGGGTGTATGCATATTTTCTGGCTCTTGCTCCAGAGCCTGTAGAGGAGACTTCCGGCGACAATCCCGTTTTCTCAAGTATACGACGGCCAGCTCTGCCGTAGGACTCGGAAGAACTTCATGTTTTTTCGCGAGTACTTCGATGTGGTCGTAGCACATGAGGTAACCCAAGACAAAGTTATTCTGCTTTCCAATCAACTTATTGCACACATTAGTCAGTTGATGGCGGCTAATCATCTGTTCATTCTCTCATTTTCAGATCACGTGGCACCGTGGGACGCGATACCATTGGGGCTTCGAGCCTAGTATGACACATCTAGGATCATCACTCGCCACCATGTCCTTCTCGAGGGCCTGATTTGTCGTGCCTAGTTCTTGGGCGAGCGCTTCGCGCACTGTAGACACATCATTTTTTACTGTCTTTAAGACTTGGACGTCATCGTTTGAATACTCGATGATCATCCATGTTTGTGTTCGTTGTGAACGCCCGAAGTTCTTGGTGGAGTGCCTTGTCTTCAACCCCTAAACTCACAAAACAGTGACCAAAATCCAAAGGAAACAAGTAAAAGAGGTAAAGCAATGAGCTATGGAACAAGGTCTAAGAAATGGTGGTTAACCCCTCCACCCTTTATAGCTTTTAGTCACATGTTCCAACCCCTCAAAACAGCTCAAAAACAGTATGTAAGACAAGAAAATGAGAGGAAGAGAATGGAAGAAGAGTAAAGAAGATAATGCAAAAAATATAACTCTTAAAAGAGAGGAAGTTCTCTGTTAACAACTTGATTTCAAACAACCTTAAGTTTCTAAAAAATAGTTTGAAACTTCAACAAAAAGCTTCAAGAATAAGCTCTAATGGTGTATATGTCATGCCCCAAAATTCGGACAATTAATTATTAAATTAGGACTAAACCCCAATAATATTCCATCATCCAAATCTTAGGGGTGAAACAAAAACTAAACGCCAACCAAAACATCTACCACAATTTTATAACTATCAAATACCTCCAACATTAAAGTAGCAACAACTAGCCAAAACAACTTAAATAAAGTACGGTTACAAACCATGCCAAATTATTCCAATACTAAAGTCATAAAAAAAATAATAATAAATACATGAACTACTAACAACTCTAAGCTCAAGAAAACAAAAGAAATCCAAGAGATATGCCCAAAAACTATAGTTACTTCTCGTCACCACCATAGCCTCAACTAATCCTACAAAGGAAGCTCAGTTGCGCTCAAACAGAACTCACCCGAGTTGCCAAGAGACAAAACGGGTTAGTATACAGGTATACTGGTATGAGTACAATATTTAACACCCATGTGTCCACCAGACACAGACAAAAATATATTTAATTCTTATCACAGGACAAGACAAGTAGTTCCAACCGCACCGAGACGAATGTGTAGTTTCCCGAGATACGGTGGCATTTAGTTTCTTGTCCGTATACAACGAAATATAAATTTATTATAAAATAGACAAAATAGAAATAAAAATATGGTGGGTCAGCCTTGCATAAAAAAAGTTAATAAGACCCACCATCCTGTAAAACAAATAAAGTTAGTATAATTTAATCATAAGTAACTTGTTGAAAAAAATATAAAATTACACCGTTTCATACTTAAATAATTCTAATTGATCAAAACTCAAAGAACGAAAGTTGTACAGAATCAAATTTCCTAAAAGACAACGCAAACGAATTTAACAGAAACTGAACAGGTTAAGAGGAAAAACTTGATATAAAAATCTAGACGGAATTCAATCGAAAAATCTGAAACTGAAAACGAACAAAAACTGCCCTAAGATGATTCTTTTCGAAAAAGTTCAAAATACAAAAAGTGTGCATAATAATGTTTTACTTCAGTTTACGCGAAACCAATAAAAATGAGCTCATTTCGTGGGTTAAAACAGCCTCTAAAATCTGCATTGCTAAAATAAATCAAAACTATAATAACGAAGATTATCCGATTATAAGTTCTAATCGATCTTTTTAACAAAAAGTTAAAACACAAAAGTTGTCTAGAATCACGTATACCTGCCTCTGCTCAAATTTCATAATTTATCGAGGTCGTTTACTATTTTTCAACATGAACAAATCAATACAGTTCACACTATAGAAATAAACTCATAATTAAATTCTTTGTACCTGAACTCTACCACTTCGGCTCTCCCCTTCCGGCCTACACATATATCCCATGTGCCTCCAGTATACCTAACACCGCTCTGAAGCCAAACTTGCACGGGGATATCTTCCCGCGTTTGACTCACACTCCCCAGATGGTTAGCATATACGTACGCGCGCAAATCAAAGCACTCGTCTACTCATGAGAACGAGGCAACAATATATATATACACAACATCTCACACATGAGAATAAACATAACAATGCCGAGCCTAAGGCATTCAAATAAATCTCATAATCCTCACTTTTTTTTGTACACTCTTTTTCACCATCACTCAAATAAAACAACAATCCATCGAGTCATGGTGGAGTATAAGGAATTTATCTATGGGTTCCTAATTAATTTTAAATTTCATATAACCATGAGTGTAATTACAACTATAAAACAAATCTATATAAAAATCCTAAACATGGCATACACAACTAATCAAAATAATTAAAATCAATCTATCATTTACATGCAAATACAAAACCAATCCAACATCAAATAAAAATAAATAAATAAAAACAACGAATCAATCCATCCTCTAAGCAATATCTATGGATTCTAAGTTTATTTTAATTTTATATAATCATGAGTGTGATTACAATCATAAAACCAATCCATATAAAAACCCTAAACCTTGCATATACCACTAATCAAAATAATTAAAATCAATCAATCATCTAAAAACCCTAAACCTTACATAAACAACTAATCAAAATAATTAAAATCAATCGATCATCTATAAACCCTAAACCTTACATACACAACTAAACAAAATAATTAAAATTAATCAATCATCTAAAAAACTTAAACTTTACCTACACAACTAATCAAAGTAATTAAAATCAATCAATTATCTAAGAACCCTAAACTTTACATACACCACTAGTCAAAATAATTAAAATCAATCTATCATCTTTATGTGAATACAAAATCAAACTAATATCAAATAAATAAGTAAAAACAAAGAATTAAATATAAAGCAAGGGAAGTGGGTTTTGTACTCACAATATTATTTTGAAGATCAAAGAAATATTTGAAAGATTAATGAAGGCACCAAAACAAAACCCTAAACATAATCTTCCTTTCCTTTACTGTCTCTCTTTTCTCTCCCTCACGGTTTGCACCGTTACATAGCCGCACAAAAAACTTCTCTTCTTTTTGATAAATCTCTCTCTCTCTCTCTCCTCCCCGAAGCTGCTGCCAGATTGAATCTTCTTCACACCCACACTTTTGTGATTCAACCCTAGTATATTATATAATAACCTAATAACATTATATAATATTATATTATATAAATTCAACACAAATACAACATACATAATATGATATATAAAATCAATATATATAACACCTTTATATATACATATATATCAAATTAATTATCTATAATTAAATATCACATTAAATTCTCATGTAACCACGTAATTAATAAAGTCCAAAATAAAATAGGATAATAATAATCATAATAATAATAAATAATGACTTAAGAAAATTAGGGTCGCTACAGTATATATTGTGTATGTATAGCTCAAAGGTGGTATATATATTGTGTATGTATAGTTTGAAACTTGTCTGTTTTGTGCTTGGTTGTGGACCAAGAGCTTGTAGCTTTGTTTCTGGGGAAGAGGGTGACCTATCGGCCAACCCTACAACCCATCGGCCAGGGATTGTGCCCATCGACCATCAGTGGTGGCCGGTCGGCTATACTGATGGCCGGTCGGCCACATTGTTGGCCGGTTGGCCAATTTTCTCCTTTTTCAGATATTTTATGTGCCAGCTATGCTAGCTGTTGATCACTGAATGCATCCTCCATATGTGTATGGAGGGATGAAGCAAGCTTTTTGCTTGTTTTTTCTATATAAGGGTAGGTCCCTCCCCCATTTTAGAGGTTTAGAATTTTGAGAAGCAAAATTTTACTCTCTCTCTCTCTCTCTCTCTCTATATTGTGCTTGAAAGTGAGCTTTCTTTGCATTTTTACATACAACCTCTTAGCCAACTTAGACTACCTTGTTGTTGAGGTGCTTGAAGGTCTTATTTGGGCTATTGAAGGCTGGTTTTGGCTCAGAAGCTGCTTATTTGCTACTGTGCTTCAAGGGTAAGGCTTTACCCTCTTTAAATCTTTATTTATTTACTTGTTTGGGCCACCTTTGCATGATGTTTTGGCCTAGTTGTCAACTACAAAAACTTCTGTTTTTTAGTGTTAAAATGATAGTTTGAGGCCCTTTTGGAGTTAGGGGTGGTCCATCCTCTTTTTGTAGCTTGTTTGCTAAGCTTTGTGCCATCCTTTAAAGCTTTTAAAACAATCTTTTTTTGGCCTTTTGACCACTGAATTTCAAGGGAATTTCAGTGGTAAAAACTTGGTTTTGAGATCCCAAATAGGAGGGATTGGCCTACCCTCCTTGTGTCCTCTTTGCAAATGTTGATGGCCCAACATGTGAGCATATTTTTCTACCATATCATGACTTGATCTCAGTATATTTTTGTGCATTTTTTGACCTACTTTAACTCTGTTTTTGGTTGGTTAGGTCACTTGTTCCTTGTTTCTTACACTTGTAGTGTAATCATGCTTACTAGCTTAACATGCTTAATGAGTTAGCCTATCATTTTAACTTGTGTTAGCTCCATCTCAGCATGCTTTTGCTCATGTTTTGCTATGCTTTAGCTCTGTTTTGGGTGGTCTGTGAATTTTTTGACCTACTTTAACTCTGTTTTTGGTTGGTTAAGTCACTTGTTCCTTGTTTCTTACACTTGTAGTGTAATCATGCTTACTAGCTTAACATGCTTAATGAGTTAGCCTATCATTTTAAGTTGTGTTAGCTCCATCTTAGCATGCTTTTGCTCATGTTTTTCTATGCTTTAGCTCTGTTTTGGGTGGTCTTGGTCATATATGCTTTGCTTTGTATAGCTATAGTGTAAATGGCTTCACTAGCTTTGTGAGTTAAGGCCCCCTAACATGCTTTGCTTGAGTTGTTTGCATGTCATAACATCATTTCACACATGATTTCAGTGCATGTAGCCTTGTCACACTCTCACATATTCCACTCTTTCATTACTTTTGAGAGGTGTGTTTTGTGCCTTATTTATGAGCCAATATATGAGCATGTCTTTATTGCTTTTCATGCTACCATTTCAGATTGTTTTGGTCACTATTTTAGCATGTTTGAGGTCTGTCTAGAGTTGGTTTGGCCATTTGAGCATTGTATTGCATGCCTCTAGTGTTGTATCCTTCACTAGTTTCAATACTTTTGGCCTTTAACATGTTGTGCATGTGTTGTTTACATGTTGTTTTATTGTTTTTCATGTCACTTTAGCTCTGAAATATCTGCCATCTCCCTCTTTTCTTCACTTTTGATTTGTTTTGGGGGTTGGTTTACCTTGTGCTTGTGTTTAAGCTTGATAGAGTTTGTGCTCAAATGGCTTTAACCCTCTTACGAGGATTCCTCCTAGCCAAAGGCATGATCTCTCTCATGCCTTAAGCCATTCTTTTGGTTAATCCCCTCTCTCATTAGAGGACTTTCACATTGGACAAATCAAGTAAAGAATGGTTTGGTAATGTAAAATGAGTAAACAAGAAAATGGACAAGTAAAACATGAATAAGATAAGCATTTGTGTTACATTACATGTGTTTGGATCGGACGTTAATCCAAACACAAGAAATGTGGGACATTTCATACTCAAAGTGATGAAACGTGTTGCATTTCTTGGTCGCTATCCCCCTTGATCATGCATGATAGGGTGGTGGCACTTTGAGTCTTATGTGCGCATTCACTAAACTTGTACAAGCTTGGTTCTTCAACCATCATGCATGAAAATGCTTGATTGATGGCTTGAGAGCCAAGTGCCACACTCCTTTGAGCTTGAGAAATGATGAGGAGTGTGGCAGTACACACATTCCTTGTAAAATACATTGTTATGCCTCTGTTGTTCTCTGCTGTAGCAAAACCAGAAGTCTGGGGAAGTAGGTGGCCGACCGGCCACTTGAGGTAACCGACCGGCCATTAAACTAGCCGACTGGCCAATGTTTGTGGCGGACAGGCCACCAGTCCATTTTTGTGCAAAAATGATCCTGTTTTGGAGCAGAAACAGTGTGGAGGTTGGTTCAATGTTCAGAAACCAAGGCGAGTGCAAATAGAGACAATTGACGGCAAAGCAATGGATTTCCGAGCGGACGCCAACTGAGCATATATATCTCCCTCGCCCGCAAGGCCACTTTATTGCTTTAATTAGTTAGTATAGCTAATTATTCAAGTGTTGTAATATTTTAATTAGTTTGTGTAACTAGTTATTTAAATTCAAATTATGTTGTAATTAATTAGCTTAGCATAGTTAATTAGTTTCGTTTTGTAATAATTAGCTTAGCTTAGATTAGCTTAGCTTATTCATTCAGACCCTCCTTCGCGAGGGTGCAATGTTGTAATAAGCGTGCGTGTGTGTATGCATGTCTTCCAACCCCACTTCTTTCTCCCTTTTATTTAACCGCTTTCGATGGTTAGATTAGGACACGTTTTAATTAGCATACATTATTCTTTGCATGATTGCATCATTCATTTGTATGGCATGCACCGAGGCCATCATTCAAACTGCATCGTATTTTAATACTTATTTGAATACGTGTTTTAAAGCATGTTATCAAACTGTTGCATTCATATGCCATCTTAGATAGCCGAGCCTATTAATTGCATTATTGCATGTGTGGCATTAGGCATTCTGTATAGTTAGGATCATGCATCTTTTTAACTAGCTTTTGTTTTGGCTCGGAGTACACTGTAAGTGTTACGCTTTAGCATACTTGCATGAGTGTGAGTGTTGCCATGATAGCATGCTTGCCATGAGGCTATTTGCTTAAGTGATTAAACTGCATTAGCATACTTGCATGAGTGTGAGTGCTGCCATGATAGCATGCTTGCCATGAGGCTATTTGCTTAAGTGATTAAACTGCATGAATGCCTGTGAATGAAGGCTTGATTGCCTGAATTGGAACAATTCGATGATTGTGAGTTTTAAGCACACTTTACGAAGTGGCAAAATCATGTTTTAAGCCCACTTGAGGATGGCAAATCCGCGCTTTAGCCCGCTTGCGAGTGGCACTTTCAAAGCATTTTTGAAAACAAACATGAATTGTTTTGTTCTAATTCTCGTGATTGAGTCTATACTTGTATGTGCGCCACATAGTAAAGATAGCTAATAACCGGAATAAGAACACATATGTTTATAAAACAACATATCATGCTTAGTAGAGGCCGACCTTTTGATCGGGCGAGCGGGGGTGCTCATTTCAGGACCTTCCCCTCTCGAACCCAATTTCACGAGCCGAGGCAACTTTGGTGATGACGGACATGTGGCCTTTGGCACGAGTCAGGGTTTCTTAAATTTCCCAAAAATAAAATATTTAGGTGGCGACTCTATAATCTAGCCAAGCAGTCCAATTTTGGCATTATTTGATTAAAATCTGATTTTCCAAAATGATTTGCCGGATTGGGCTCTTTGGTGTTTATCAGTTTCACATTGCACTTTGTGAGATTAGATTCAGAACTATGACAGGAGTCCGAACTATAGTAAGACCAATTCGCGCCTCTTCAAAAGGGGGACGTGAGAAGAAAGTTGGGTCTACACGCGCCAGACTTTAGGACTACCTGCCCCATTCATACCGATGGCGCCTCCAGTATCGATGAGAGAGACACACAGACTTTCTGTTGAGGAGGTGATCCATTTTATGGTAGAGCTGGAGGCGAATTACGTCCGTGCAGAAGGCGACTATGTGACTATGCGACCTTCATCCAGACATATCTGATGCCGTCTCTGACCGGCATCCGTGGAGGTGAGGGAGCGAGAGCTCCAGCTGCGAGAGAGAGTGGCAGAGGGGCCAGAGCGACCAGGGCCTACGGCAGGAGAGATTTTGGGGAGAGACAGAAGACAGGATGGCCAGAGCTGCCTACTACACTGACTTGTTGGGGATGTTCTGGAGAGACTTATCAGATTCCCATTGAGCCCGCACCCGCTGGTCACGAGCTTGTCGGAGTTCGAGGCCCAACCCCGGTATGTCCCATACTTTACATTTTGCGCATTCAATTCATTTCAATTATGCCTTATAGACCACTGATCATCTCAACACATTTACAGGCATCCATAGAATACACCGGACAGGCTCTCGAGCTAGCGGCTTCTCTGATGGGGATGGTACAGACGAGCATGAACCTGCTCAGCCTCTACAAGATTCCGATAAGTTCCTTTAGTTTGTACTTCATGCCACGAAATTCTCTGCTGACGTATTAGCATTTTAACTGTTCCACACTACACTGATCTGATTCATTGCATCAAAACACTGCATAGATACGCTGCTCCCATATACTGTAAACATATACTGCATCGATACACTATAGCTGATACACTGCAACTAATATATTCTGACAAACTGACCTTTTCAGACCCCTTTCCAGACCCCAGCTCCACCGGATGTCCCAGCAGGAGCCACAGCAGGACCTTCAGTACCTCCTCCAACAGTAGAGAGGAGAGGGAAACACACTCAGACACACAGCTGAGGTAGAGCTAGGGGCATCCGCAACGAGCGTGGCCCTTCAGAGCCCATTCTGGGCGATGATGATAACGAGACGAGTGAGGAGGAGGAGGATGAGGCATTGAGTCCACAGTCCGAGTCATCTGAGGGTGGAGACGGCGACGCCGGCTCGGATTCTACCAATAGCGAGGCTGGAGAGACTGAGAAGGGTTCTAGTTCAAGCTCTGATTCAGCTTCAGACAGCGGTGCCGATGGTGATAGTGCTCCAGAGTCTGCTTTGCTGAGGAAGAGGACCAAGAGGGCCTCTCGAGCTTGAGATAGTCGACACTGATTTAGATGCTTTTTGCTTTGTTTTCTTTTTGCTGGTGGTGTTAGCACATTGTACAGCCTTAGGCAGTTATACTTTCTTAAAACTTATACTCTTTTGCAAAAAGTGACCATGATTGGAATGAAAACTCAGTTTTTGCTTAAAAAGTGTTGCATTTTGTATTCTGAGCATCGCATAACATCGCATAGCATGAAAATGAGATTGATTCTTTTGAAAATTTTGCATTCAAATTGCATTGTCTTAATTAGGTAGTGAACCAACTAACAACTGAAAGAACAAAACAACTCAATAAACAACACAAGGCCTCGACAGGCTAATCAAAGTAAATACAACTTGATAAGCAAATTGCAACAACTCGATAAACAAAACGAAGACGATTACGACTCGATAAACAAAACGAAGACTATTACGACTTAAATAAAACACACTCAAGTCCGAAAGGACCAAAACAAGACCTCAAAAGATATGAATAATAGAATACAACTGCTAAAAATAACTGAATCTTCACAAAGGAGGTCAGTGAGCCTAAAAGAGAGGCTGCCGGCCATCATTTCCCTCTGCCGGCCATCAATGTGCCCATGCCAGCCATTGATGAGTCCTTGCCGGCCATCGATGAGCAGAACCTCCGAAACATTGACACCTGGCCTCCACTCACTGCCTTATCTTCTACAAAAGCTCCAGCTTCGTGATTTCTTCATTCCAGCTCTGTTTTTGCCCTAAATGAAGCCATTCTTCACCGAAAAGCTCTCCGATTGGATTGCAACTTTAGATGGTACGGAAAAACTAAATTTCTGGGGTTTTGAGATAAATGCACTATTCCCGTTGAGCCGTACTCCACTGTGTTTGCCATTCCTCCATGCCACGGCTAGGTGTTGGAATCCGGTTACACATGTTTTCAACTTTGGCAGACAAGAGATATGCCCCATAATCGAAGAATTCCAAGCTTTGATGGAATCCCGGCCTGATGAGGAGATTTTGCCCCAGTTCCGTTTTGGCCACATCCAAGCTTTAAAAACGATGTGTGGGCTCACTTTACACGATGCTCGGTCTTTAGTTCACAATGGGGAGTTGGACATTCCAAGCTTAATTCATCAGTTTTCTGATGCCGGTAACCGCAGTGACCGTCTTTGGCAGAGTTTTCGACAGTATGCCCCCTGCTTGTGTATGTTGGCCCATTTCTTGCTTGCCCCTAGCTTCGGAGGGTCTAGCATTCGCTTGATAGAAGTTTTCCAAGGCTTGAAGGAGGGCAAAAGTTGCATTGGCTTAACACTAGCCGAGACTTTGATAGGCTTGGATGCTTTCCATCGCCAGGAGACGACTAGGTTCGCAGGAAGTCCACTACTCTTGTAGGTAATGTTTCCCACCCTTCTCGCATGTATTTCTCACATCACTCGGCCCTCAGGCTCTGATTTTCTCTCAAAACCCTTTCTCACTTTTTCTCTCTACGTACACCTCTCTATTTTTTAATCTCTCTTATTTTTCATCCCTCCCAGGCTTGGCTCATGGAGAAGTTGAAAGTAGTGGACGCTTGCCCCGCATATTCAGTGTGCGGCTATTTCTTTCGCCAACGGCTAGTTGATTTCCCAAACGAGGGATGGTGGTGCCAATGGATGTGCAACAGGTCTGCTGTTGACATTACTTGGCGTTGCCTCTGGTTTGATCTGCCTGAAATAAGCTACAGCATGTCTCACCAACCTGGCATTCAGTTGATTGGCTTAACACACTGTGTCTTCTACTTTCTATTTCGATTCTGGCGTTAGTTCGGCCACAACCAGACTTGCCCAGAAGAGAGGATAGAGGTTGATCAATGAAATTAAAGAGTCAGAGAACTCTATATTGAAATCAATGAAATTGAAGGTTGTGGGTTGTAGGTACTGAAAATTTTCCCTTTAGTCCAAAAATGGTCTACGTTGTAAAAAGATTAATTTGAACAAAATCAACATTTATTAAAATTTTTCAAAACCATTTTTGATAAGGATCACAATTGGACACACCCGGGATTTATTGCTGAGATGTACAACCCCAAATCCAATAATTGGAAAGTTGCCCCTTGTCTGAATAGCACTGCACTGCACTATAACCAGCTCTGATAGCAAAGATCGCAACCTGTAGACACCCTATTTTTGACCGACCTTAAGACTCAGATGTCATCGATTGAGCACTCGGTGATTGTGCATGTAGTGCTCGTTTTGAGTTTCCGGAGTTTTCAACTGAATGCCTTGCCTCCAGGCCTCTAAACTTTTTGTGTTTTGGCTCGGTTTATGGACAGAACGTTGTTTTCCCTTCCCTTCCCTGGAGGGAGGGAGTGGTCTGTAGATCACCTTTTTGTGGTCGTAGACCACTTTTCCTTCTTGGAGACTAGTTTCCAGTTTTCCGAGCCTTCGGCCGCGCGCCTTGACTCGGGACCACTTAACGTTCTCCGTTTGGCTTCGTTTTCGGACCATGCCTTGTTGCCTCTGCCTAAAGGGACACTGTGGTCCGGGAGACCACTTTTGGTGCCGGTAGACTAGTTTTCGAGGCTTTCGGTTGCGCGCTTTGCCTCCCGAACTTTCGTCTTGCATCATTTTTGGTTTGTTTTTGGTACAAACCTTGTTTTCCTTGCTACCCCCATCCCGATCAGTGTAGTAACCTCCGGCGGCGGATGTATGGAAGAGTTCCCAAAAACAATTGCTACTCCCTTCCCATGGGGGTACTTCAACATCTGGTGCAAAGTGGAAGAGACAACTTTCACTTAGCGCAGCCATGGCTGTTCAAGGAGTAAGTTGAAAGTGGTTGGAACATCCAGAACATGAAACTCGATGTCCTATTAGATCGGGCCAACCTGAGTTTTGATCTGTACTGTCTCCATCACTTCTCCACTGGTATTGTCATAAACCCGAATCACCTGGGCTGTTGGTACGAAATCTGCGGGCTTCAACCCGATAGCATAGGCTGTACGCGACGAACACATATTAATTACAGATCCCGTATCAACCAAGACAACTGGTAGCCACTTCTCTTTACACTCCACAGAGATGTATAACGGCTTGTTGTGCTCGGAGCACTCAGGTGGTAATTCTTTATCTGTGAAAGTCAAAGTTGGTGAAACGCCACCTGGGAAAACCAGTCCCACTAACTGCTTGGGGGTTGTGTCAATAGAGAGATTAGTCTTATCCATTGCTGATAGGACGGCTTGTTTATGCACCCGCGAGGCCATGAGCAATCCCCAGATAGAGATGTCTGCTTGAATCTTTTTCAGCTGCTTCAATACAACTTCTTCCTCTAATAATTTGTCCTTCTACTTATCTGTTTCCTTGTCTTTCCCTGATGCCTTTGGCTGGTCCAGATGTTGGGGCTTAAAGTACCTCCCACTCCGAGTCATGTGGTTGACTTCTTCAGTATACCACTTATCATCCAGGAGATTCTGTCCCCAGTCCTCATTAGTATAAGCCAGACGTAAATCATCGTCTTTCCACCACATTCCCTCGGCAACTGACAAACAACTGTCCGGTTCCGCTATAGTTGTTTCCGTGTTCACAACACATTTTATCCTAGCGGGGGCTTTGGCTTTTCTAGCCCTTTGATCAGTCTCGATCCTTTCTTGTTCGAATCGCTTCAGCGTGGCCTCTTGTTCTGTATCTGCTGTACAAATGTTGCTCAATTCCTAAGCAAAATTCTTCGTACCGGTGCTCTCCAACAACTTCCCTTTATCGTCGATTGTTCCGGCCATTGCAGACGTTCCTGTTTCTGACAGTCCCTATTTCGGCTGAGACCCCTCATCAATATCTGGCTCATCACTAAGCCATCCTGTATTATCTGTTTATCCATTCAAGTCAAACCAGTTGATGCACACATCCCTCGGATCCTGCTCATCGAAAAATTACAGATTAACGATGTCCTCCTCAAGCTCTACTAAATCATCTAGCCCTTGGCTTGGCCCGTCCTTCCAGACCACATTAACCTCAGTTCCCTTCGGCAATTCCACCCTCGGTCTAGCTTGATCAATTGGCGAAATAAAGCGGCAAGGGTTGTACTCTTCTTCAGTTAAGCTAACAGAGCCCTCAGGCGTACCCTCTTCTACCATAGCCACCACCATTGGTTTGGGTTGGGATATTGACGTGCTCATCATGCACAAGTTTGTGCTTTCTAGGATGAACAGTGTCGGGTTAGGCAGGTGGAAGGGAGTGATGTATATGCTGGGGTCGTATGGGACGGCCATTGTTTGGATCAGATTTACTTGCCTGGGTGGATGAGGGGGTTGGTTATGTGGTGGGAGGGGATTTGTAGTGACATTTGCTTCTCAGGAGGCGCTATCACTTTGTTGTCGATGAGATCTTGAATCTCATAACGAAGCCTAAAGCATAAGTCAGTATCATGCCCATGTTGCTGATGGAAGGCACAATACTTGGCTGGGTTGTGTGTAGGAGGGAAGGGATTTGGTAATGGGCGTGGTTCCAGGGGCTTCAGATGCCCTTTTCTAATCAAGACTTTCAAGGCCGCAGACAGAGACATGTAAAGTGGGGTGAAAACCCTTTGGCCCTGGGGTGGGTACTTTGCAGGTTGTGAGGTGGCTCTAGATGTGCCGATAATGGGTCTGGCTGTTTTTGGTGTGGTGATGACCATACCAACGTTAGAGGTCCTCGCAGCTGCATTGTTACTCGTAGCTGCATTCAAACTGTAAAGGCCCTCTTAGGCTACTCTTTCTCCAGGTCAATCAGACCTTGTTTCATTGCGTCTTCTATCTGTACCCCAATCTCATGAAGGTCGGCAAAGGTGGGTAGGGGTAAGACAATCATATTCTGCAGCAGCTTCGGTTGCAGATTCCGCACAACCATCATTATCTGGTCTTTCTCAGCTGGGCTGGTGGTCATCATGGAGGCCTTAGCCCTCTACCGAGTGACGAAGTTAGAGAAGCCCTCCTTCGGTTCTTGCCTAGTGGCCTCGAGATCATGAATTGTGACCTCGATTTGAGTATTGTAAGAATATTGGACGACAAAGGCCTCGGCCATCTCTTGCCAACTCCTCTTCACTGAATCCTCTAATTTAGCATACTAGATGGCCGCAATACCTGATAGGGTCTGACCAAAAAGGGATAGCTTTTGTAGTCTAGTCAGGCCTATCAGCCACAGAATATCTTAAAACAGCCTCAAGTGGACCATACGATCGCCCGAGTCATCGAAGCGGTCTATGTGAGGCATTTTAAATCTATCCAACAATGTCACCGCCAAATCTGTGTAGTCATCCTCTATATCTGGGATCGAGTTGACTCCCTGAGCTCACTTGAACAGCTTCTCAAGCTTGCTTACTTTCAAAGCAATAGGCTCGACCTCAAACTCGAACGATGTATCCATTGGGTAAGTCGGTGCTTTAGAAGTCTAAGGTGGGACTGGCCCTGCTGGAATGTTCGTATTCTCCTGGATTAGCTGCATCCCTGGGTATTGGAACCCTAGGTGGGGGTGGGTGCGAAGTAGATGTTGTTGCTTGTTGTGGTTGTTGTTGTTGTTGAAGCCTGGAAATCAGCTCAGCCTGCTGAGCTACAACCTCTGTTTGGCGAGCGGTAACCTCCATTTAGCGAGCAGCATCTCGCTGCATGGCCTTGATGGTTTGTTGGAGTTGACGCATCATATCCTCCATACTGTCTGAGGGGTATTGATCTGTCTGACCCAGTATATGCTCTGTTTCTGAGGTAGAAGTGGAAAACTGGACTTCACTGAGCACAGGTGACTGATGAACCAATGAAATATACCGAACTCTCCTCCGTCTCGTAATCGGGGGTAGCAAAGCAAACACTGGTTGTCCTCTCACAAGATCCCCAGATCGATAAAGCCTCCTTACTCTGGTCTAGAGTGCTTGGGGGGTAACTGCCTCGTCGGAAGCAATGATGAAATGCTACATTGCAAAAAGAAAAATAAAGCAAAAAGGAAACAACAATCAACAAACGCACAACACCTCGACTTAGATAAAGACAACACACAGTTGAAATCATAAGCTGGACAATCTGTACTCAAACACTGATTTCTGCCCCCCAAATTTTCTACCTCAATACTAATACCCTCAAACACTGATGTCCTCAGACTGATACCCAAACTTGCAACTGATACATACATTTCTGTAAAGACATACCCTAACAGCATATATCAAGCAAGTGAGAGCCAAAACACCCCTATGGTGGGGTATAGAAATGGCAACGGGGTGGGGCGAGGCCGGGGATCGCCCTCCCCGTCCCCGATCCCCGATGGTAGAAATTTCCTTGGCCCCAATCCCGATCCCCGACAGGGAACCTACCACCGGCCCCGTTCGTGCCCCCTAACGGGGATCTGGTTTCCCCGACCACAGAAATTCCCCGACCAAAAAATAAAAACAAAAAAATTCAGTCCCAAATCTGATTCAAATTTCAGTCCCAAAAATTTCAGTCCCAAAAAAATTTCAACCACAGATTCATATTCAACAACAATAACATACCAAATTTAATAACAACAACAACAGATCTGCAGAATCCAACAAATTTTGTTCCAAAAAAAAAAAACAGATTAGTGAAGCGAAAAAGAAAAATAGATTTAAATTTAAAAAAATAATCTGAAATATATATATATATATGTTTTCATTATCATCAACAGATTTAAATTAAAAAAAAAATAATCTGAAAATCTCATCATCACCAACAAGATCAGATCATAGAGTGAGAGAGAGATAACAGATCTGAGTACAGATCTAACAAATCCGATCGACGGTGGCTATGGCAAGGTCGACGGTGGCTGTGGTGAGGTCGACGGTAGCTGTGGCAAGATCTACGGTGGCTGTGGCGGTGGATTCGGTGGTGGTGAGAGAGAGGCGACTGTGAGAGTGAGAGTGAGAGTGATCACCAAGGCAACTGTGAGAGTGAGAGTGAGAGTAAGAGAGTTAAGAGAGAGAGAAGAACGAGAGTTGAGAGAGATTGAAAGAGAAGAACGAGAGAGTGAGAGTGAGAGACCAGTGAGACCACCGTGGGTTGTATTGTATTGTGTGTGACTAGGGTTTAGTTTATTTTATATGTATATATAAGGGGTATAAAAGTAATTTTACTTCGGAGAAATTCGGGGCCGGGGCCGGGGCTGGGGACGGGGACGGGTCGGGGCTTGAACACTGATCTCTGTCCCCGGCCCGAAATAGATAGGGGATTGACTTTCAAATACCGTCTTCTCCCCGTCGGGAGTATTTTTCGGAAAAAAACCGCTCAAATTAGGTCGGGGTCAGGGTCGAGGATCCCTATCGGGTCGGTTTCAAATTGCCATCCCTAGTGGGGTAGGGTTTCCCTGTCCTAGTTTCGTCAGGAACTAGAGATTCACTATGCACACATGTGGTTTCAAGCAATCCTGCATTCAGGTGAGCAACCTGTCCTAGTTTGGAACAGTCTCTACGGCTTCCGATATGCAACTAGGTCAATTGGTCAAAAGGGGTGCCTCAGCAAGACCACCTAATATACCTCTCGCTCCTAACACCGAGAAGTGAAAGGAGGATCAAACGGTATAACAGTAGTCCAAATCCAAAGTTTGCGTTCCCATCGTGGCAGAGCCCATAATCGGTCAGCCTTATGACACGCTTTTCCAAGAAGCCTTCGGCAAACCGTTCAGGAATAGCAGATGGCAAATATTATGACTTAGGCACACCTATACAAATGCAATGCAAAGAAACACATAAATGTAGATAAAACAACATATCATGTGTTCGAGTCAAGTTCTCTAAATCCCTAGTGGAGTCACCAGAAACTGTAGACTTGATCTTCTTCGCGCACCCCCCTTTCGGAGAGGCGCGAATTGGTCCTACAGTTCGGACTCCGGTCACGATTTTGAATCTAATCTCACAAAGTGCAATGTGAGACTGATAAACACCAAAGAGTCCAATCCGGCAAATCATTTTGAAAAACTGATTTTGAATTAAAAAAGTGCCAAAAATGGACTGCTTGCCAGAATACAAAATTGCCACATAAATATTTTATTTTTGGGAAATTTAGGAAACCCTGACTCGTGCCAAAGGCCACGTGTCCATCATCACCAAAGTTGCCTCGGCTCGGGAACTTGGGTACGAGAGGGGAAGGTCATGAAATGAGCACCCCCACTCGCCCGATCAAAGGATCGGCCTCTATTAAGCATGATATGTTGTTTTATAAACACATGTGTTCTTATTCTAGTTATTTAGCTAACTTTACTATGTGAAGCACACATACAAGTAAAGACTAAATCGCAAGACTTTGAACATATCGACTCATGTTTGTTTTTGCAAATGGTTTGAAAGTGCCACTCGCAAGTGGGCTAAAACGCGGATTTGCCACCCTCGGGTGGGCTTAAAACATGATTTTGCCACTTCACAAAGTGGGCTTAAAACTCACAATCATCAAATTGTTCCAATTTAAGTAATCAAGCCTTCATCCATAGGCACTCATGCAGTCAATCACTTAAGCACATAGCCAATTGGCAAGCAAGCTATCATGGCAACACTCACACTTATGCAAGTATGCTAAAGCGTAAAGACTCACCGAGTTCTCTGAGCCAAAACAAAAAAAAAAAAAACTAGTTTGAAACAATGCATGATCCTAACTATGTTAAGATGCCTAACGTAACACATGCAATAATGCAACTAAATAGGCTCGGCTATCTAAGATGGCATATGAATGCAACGATTTGATACACGTATTCAAATAAGTATTGAAATACAATGCAATTTGAATGATGTGCCGAGCCTCGGTGCATGCAAGACAAATGAATGATGCAAACATGCAAGCGTAAGATATGCTAATTGAAAAATGACCCTAAACTAACCATCGAAAGCGGTTAAGTAAAAGGGAGAAAGACGTGGGGCTGGAAAACATGCACACACGCAAGCACACTCATTATAACATTACGCCCTCACGAAGGAGGGTCTGAATGAATAATTAGCTAAGCTACTCTAAGCTAAGCTAATCAAACTAATCTAATCAAACTAATTAGACTAATTATTACAAATCAAAATAAAGAAATAGCTAAGCTAAGCTACTTAATTATTATAACACTTAACTAATTAGCAAACTAATTAATTAAATTACAAAACCATGCTAACTAGACATGTAAAGCATTAACTACACTGCTTCAGCTCTGCTTTGGAAATAAAAGATGCATGCACTCGGCTTTTGCCCCGAAAAGCCTTTCTGGTTTGCTCTTGAGAGGTCCTGTTTGTAGGGTTGCTCCAAGAACTTTCTGCTCCACCTTACCAAACCAATGTTGAGGAATGCACAAGTGGCCTGCCGGTCATGAGTATTTGCTGCCAGCCATCTGCCGGCCAAAGAGAGGCACTGTTGGCCAATGATGAAACACTGCTGGCCATCAATGTACCAGTGCCGGCCACTGGTGTGCTAAATTGCCACACTGTTACAGAGCACAGACAGAGGAAAATGCAGAGTTTTCCAAGGATATGTTTGTACCATGCCCCTCCTTATCATCTCAAAACATCAAAGGAGTGGCATTCTTGGATCCAAAACCACCAATCAAGCCTTTTCAATGCATGATGGCCAAAGATCCAAATTGTACACTTTCAATAAATGCACAAAAACAAGTCTCAAAGGACCACCACCCTATCATGCATGATCAAGGGTGATGGAGACAAATGAGATTGTCTCATTTCATCACTTTGAGTATGAAATGGACCAATCTACCTTGTGTTCAATATAACGTCCAATTGAACACATGCAATGCAAACAAAATATGCTTATCTTGGTCATGTTTTACTTGTTCAATTCTTGTTTACTCATTTTAGCATTACCAAGCCATGGTTTAAGACATGAGAGAGACCATGCCTTTGGCTAGGAGGAGCCCTAATAAGAGGGTTAAAGCCATTGAGCACAAGCTCTATCAAGCTTAAACACAATCATAAGGCTAACCGACCCTCAAAACAAATGAAAAAATGAAGAAATGAGGGAGGTTGCAGAATTTCAGTGCTGACATGACATGAAAAATGATACTAAAACATGCAAGTAACACATGCACAACATGTTAAGAGCCAAAAACATCAACACTAGTGAAGAACACTACACTAGGAGCATGCAATACCAAGCTCAACTGACCAAACCAGCTCTGGACAGAGCTTAAACATGTCAAAACAATGACTACAACATGCTGAAATTGAAGCACAAAAGGCAAGAAAAACATGCTTACATGTTAGGCCACAAACAAGGCTCAAAGCACCACTCTCAAAAGCAATGAAAGAGTGAAATAAGTAAGAGTGTGACAGAGCTATAAACACTGAAATCACATGCTAAATTATGCTACAACATGCAATCAACACATACAAAACATGTTAGAGGTCTTGAAACACAAAGCTAGTAAAGCCATTTACACTACAACCATGCATAACAAGACTCATATGACCAAGAAGGCTCAAAATAGAGCTAAAGCATGCTAAATCAGTGACAAAAACATGCTGAGATCAAGTCACAAATAGGTAGAAAAACATGCTCACATGCTAGGTGTAACAACCCTCATACTGTTTACCGACTTATGACTGATTGATTACCGATAACCATCGATTACCGTTAAACTGAATTGATTATGACTGATAATTGAACTGATTAAAGTACTGAACTGACTGACTGAAATTGGAAACCGAATTGATTGAGTATATGTTAGTTAAATTGCATTCTATCTGTTTGATTGTATGATTATCTGTTCATGCTTATATGTTTAAACTGCTAATTGAAGGCCTTATCGGCGGCCGAATTAGAAACCGATTGATGTTCCATGACCCTCGTAATTAATGTGATTTTATGGTGTAATTATTTGAAAACTGATTAGGTATGATTAAATTAGATTGAAATAAGCTAATTAAAGAGTTTGGTTTATTTACCATATTGCCACCCTTAGTGGCCCACTACCTGGTGATGCTAGAGCCTTGCATACTTGACTCAAAACATTTCCATCAGCCTTTTCTCTTGAGCTTAGCCGACCATGAGAGGGAGAGAGTGAGAGAACTTGTCTTCCATCTTGGGTTTGCTTGCTAATTGAAGAAATTGTTGAAGAAATTGCATGTTTGAGCTCCCTTCTTGAACTACAAGACTTAAGGTAGCTCCATTGTCTTCTTGTTCATGTTTTGAGTTGATTGTTGCATGGTCCATGTTAGATTGTAGAGCTAAGTCATGATTTAGGTCATTAATGGTGAATTGAAGCTCATTTCATGCATGCATGTTTGAATTAATGAGTTTTGAGTTGAATTCATGGCAAATTGTCACATGCATGTCCATGTTGTAAGAGTAGACCATGTTTTCATCTTGTTTTGAAAAGAATAAGCTCATTTGAACAAGCTTTGGAGCTTTAATTTGGTTTAAAACTCATGCATGACATGTTTGAATGTTGTTGCGTAGACTCTGTTTTGTCACACGGGTTTTAGTGACACCCATCAGCGACAAGTCCTGCACTTGAGCGGGAATCGCGGATCTGTTTGCTATTAAAAGCAGTGGTTCAGTCCGTTTTTAGGGCAACTACTTCCAAATCTTCTTTGAGGGTTCTACGGTTTCTTCTGGGGCTATTTTACTAGTTTTCTTTGATGTTTGATCGATATTAAACTCATGGTTTGACAAGAATACATCAAAGAGTTGTTTTAGTGTTCTACTTTAAGAGTGTTCTTCTTCGGTGGAATCCAGAGATTCAAGCGTGGAGTATTTGAAGGAGTTCGAAGCCGCGTGCAGTCGTTGATTTGACATGGATGTTATGGATTCAACGTCAAACTGATCAATTCCGAGATGAAGGTTACGGTGAAAGAGATACAGATTTAGAAGACAAATTGACAAAGTTTGGGTAATTTTTTTGGTAAATTTGTATTCTTTCTTTCTTTCATAGTGGATTGATTAGTGGTGTTCCGCCTGCGATTTTTTTAATCACAATTAGAGGTGCTTCAATTGTGGTTTTTCCACGTTAAAATCGATTATGTTGATTATGATTTTTAAGCAACAATCTAAATCACTTTCGTATGTGCTAGATGATTTAGATTATCTGTTTTAATTGTTTGGGTATTGTTGCAATTAATCTTGATCTAAATCATGAATCACTTAGGTTTTTCAATTGGTATCAGAGCTAAAACCATCAGCAAGGGTAAAATCCAGCTCAACAAGTGATTAGAAGTGTCTCAGACAGAATGAAAACCCGTAAACAAATTCGGGAAGAGGTATCTCATATGTACTATGTGTCGTTAATTAACCTAAAAATATAAAAGAGACCTTACTGGATAATACTTAGGTTAATGCTATGCATAAAGAATTACGTCAATTTGAACATAACAAAGTTTAGACTCTTGTTTTAAGACCTAGAGACATGAATGTGATAGTACAAAGTGGATCTTTAAAAATAAATCTTATGAGAATGGTACTGCAGTTAGAAATAAAGTGAGGTTGGTGTCAAGGGTATTCACAAGTAGAGGGTGTTGATTATGATGAGACGTTTGCCCCTGTTGCACGTCTCAAATCTATTCATATTTTACTTGGTGTTGCATGCTTTCTTGGGTTCAAATTATTTCAAATGGATGTGAAAAGTGCATTCCTGAATGGGTACTTGAAAGAAGAGGCTTATGTCGAGCAACCAAAAGGGTTTGAGGACCTAAAATGTCCACACCATGTCTACAAGTTAGATAAGGAATTTATGGGTTGAAACAAGCCCCTCGGCATGGTATGATAAACTTACTACATTTCTTCCTGATAATGATTTTCAAAGGGATAGTGTGGACAAGACCTTATTTGTGAAACATACTAAGTCTCATTATACTTGTTGCTCAGATTTATGTTGATGATATTGTATTTGGATTCGCTACTGATTTTCTTGTGAAATATTTCTCAGATTGTACGACACATGAGTTTGAAATGAGCATTGATAGGGGAGTTGTCTTACTCTTGGGTCTTCAAATTAAACAGTCTCCTTCGGGTATGTTGTCTCTCAGAACAAGTAGCCAAAAACCTTGTGTCTAAGTTCGGTCTAAAGTCGGCAAACATACACGTACTCCTATGAGCACCAGTCTTCATCTTTCTAAAGATTCCTCTGGTACTGATGTTGATCCTACCCTTTATAGGAGTATGATAGGGGGTCTCTTGTACCTCACAGGCAGTCAACCTGACATTGCATTTAGTGTAGGTGTTTGTGCTTGTACCAAGCCTGTCCTAAAGAGTCTCATCTACTTGCACTCAAACGCATCATTTGGTATGTTAACGGGACATTGGGTATGGGATTTGGTTCACAACCGACACTACCGCTGAAATCACAGGTTTTCTGATGCCGACTGGGCAGGGTGTACTGATGATCGTAAGTGCACATCTGGAGGGTTTTTTACCTTGGAAATAATTTGGTTGCCAGCATAGAAAAAGGAAATGTCATCTCTCTTTCGACCACTGAGGCTGAGACCATTGTTGCAGAGAGTTTTATGCACAAATGTTGTGGATGAAGCAAATGCTTCATGATTATGGTATTGACCAGGACACTCTCACCCTTTCTGTGATAATACAAGTGCCATTAACATTTCTAAAAATCCAGTCCAACACTCTTGCACCAAACATATTGACTTCGTCATCATTTCATTCGAGAGTTAGTTGAAGAGGGTTTTGTGTTCTTGAACATGTATCTACTGAGCATCAAAAAGCTGATATTTTTACAAACCCCTTGATCTTCTTAGGTTTGAGTTCCTTAGAAAGACCTTGGGTGCAGTACTTAGTAACTAGAGTGTGTCCTGTTGTATGAGTGGGTGTTACTGTATGGCTGTTTGTGTGCTTGGACGTTATAATCTCAATGTCATTGATTCTTGTCATCTTTACATTTCAGACTTATATGAACATCTCTCATGCTGCTTGCAAGACTTCATTCTTCTATGTTCATAAGCTCATTCTAAATACTTATGCTCATTGATTTCATGATCTCATTTTGTTCACATCCTTTGAGATAAACGTTGCAGGGGTTTCTACACAAGTGATCAAAGTTCTCTATGGACCTCTAACAGTGTCTCCTATACATTTTTAGAGGAATTGACCTTATACTAGGCATATCATGGGTGATGTTGAGTCTCTTAACCATCTACCATCATTTTTCACTCTCACGGTTCCTCCCTCAGTTCATTAAAGTTCGGGCATTAAAAGAAGGCTACCTCAGAGGCACAACCAGGCCATCCTTATTGATTCCATGCTTCTTTGGTTTGGTCTCCATACTCTTGAGCGTGAAGCCACCAGTTTGTCAGTAGATATTTTGTGATATTTTTTTGATATGTTTGCATAGATTGGACCATCTGCTTGCATGTGGATGGTTGGATCTTTGTAGAGGATTTTGTATCTTCTATAATAGAGGCCTTCCTCTTTGCAGCAAAGGGTTACAAAATTTTGTGAGCAAAATTTCTCTCTCTCTCTTTCTCTCTCTCTCTCTCTATTATATATAATATAATATTGTGCTTGAAGTGGGATTCTCTACACATTTTCACTAGCACCCTTAGCCAAACACCTTCATCTTGGAGCTGAGGTTCTTGGAGGCCTTGTTTGAGATCCTAAGGTTGGTTTTAGCTCAAAGTTGTGGCTGTTTTGTGGCTGTGCTTCAAAAGTAAAGCTTATCTCTTTTGAAGCTTTGTTTTAATTGATTGCTTGACCATTTCTTTACACTGCTTTGACTTAGTTTTTCAACAATAAAAAACTCTGTTTTTAAGGTTTTAAAATAATGTTTGAGCCTTGTTGAGTTAGGAGGGATGTCTCCTCTTTTGCTCTTTAGCTTGTGAAGCCTTTTGTGCCTTTTTTAAGCTTTCAAAATAACTTGCTTTTGGCCTTTTAACCACTGAATTCCAGGAGAATTTCAGTGGTAAAAAGTGTGTTTGAGGTCCAAAATAGGAGGGGGTGGCCTCCCTCCTTGTGTCTTGTTTGCATGTATAGATGGCCTAGTGTCACGACCCAAACCCGGCCCTATGGGGTTTAGCACCGTAACGGCCAGTAATCCAAGATTACCGAAGCCTGCTTAACAGTATACAGTATAACAGAGTACAGGGCCTGGCGGAAGCCAACACAGTAATTAAACAATGTCCAATGAGCTGTGACAGTCTGTATGCCAAAAAGATTTTTCATGCATTCATATATATACAAACAGTACAGTTTATTACAAAATTTACAGTCACACAGTACATGGACCTAATCCCTTGATAACATACAAGTTTAGCAACTGACAGTTTATACAGGAATCCAAACAGTATGGAGACAGACGGGGAAAACAAACAAAACACCCCAACGCCAAAGCATGGCAACTCGGAACCTCGCAGTGAGGCACAAGGCTGGCTTGACAAAACTGGGGTCTAACCCACGCTCCTAGCTCCGGTCTGGTGGCTGGAGCACCTACATATATATATAAACAGTGAGCTAAAGCCCAGTGAATAACATAATGCGAAAGAGGTTTAAGAATGAATGTCCTTACGGTAATGAAACAGTTCAATTCAATCAGTATTTCAGTTGTTTAGTACAGTAAACAGTCATATGTGGTACATCCATTAGCATAACAGTAATAGTAGGCTTAAAAGACCGAACAGTAATGATGGCCATCAGTCAGTAAACAGTAATGGCTCCACGAGGGAACGACAGAGATCTCTTGTAACAGTAACAGTAACAGTAAACAGTAGGGTACTAAGGATGCCACAGTACAGTTCAGAAATAAAGGACATACATTCATTCAGTAATACCAGTTCAGTAAACAGTTCAGTTCAGTATTCAAAAAGATATCAGTTGAAACATATCTTTTACACAATTGTTACTCACAGAGTTTGGGCTACGGTATGCTAGAGCGTGTCTCCCCAGTCGCCAACCCTACACAGTTCACAGGTTGAACACACACTAAGCTACACAGTGGGAAATATCATAACTTAATCCCTAATTTGCCTTGGTGTGTTCTACAACGTATCCTCATCAAGATGTCTTAAACTAGGCCTAAGAATGCCTAGGATGGGGATGAGGATGCAAAAATACACTTAGAAAACATTTTGCAAACTTGCTGAAAATAGGAGCCTCGCCGAGCGAGACTTTCTCGCTCGAGCGGCCTTCCAAAATCAAAGGCTTCGCTCGAGCGAGGAATCCTTCGCTCGAGCGGTCTGTCGAAACAGTAAAAATCTGGATGCTGTGATTTTGCGCGCGATGGTCGCTCGATGGTCGCTCGAGCGGAGCCCTGGACAAGGTGCTCGCTCGAGCGGGGAATCCTTCGCTGCGAGCGAGGAAGCCAAATCTGGAATTTCCAGATCTGCCTCCCAAGGTCAAACCAAGCATTCTACCAATCCAAGCTCGACCTCTTGGGCCCAAATTCTGGAAAACATAACTAAATTCATGTATAACAAGTTTCAAAGCTCAATTTATGAATTCAAGCCCCAAAGGTGAGTCAATTAAAACCATTATTCAACCCAATTTCAAACCATTTTCCAAGAACAATATGAACATGCAACATGCAAGATCTTAAATCATTTTCCAAGCTTTAATGGTGT